>PVJX010006677.1:0-76001 GCA_004027295.1 Dolichotis patagonum
GTGGTTTGAGCCACTTGAGATTTTAAGACCCTGCTGGCAGTCAACAACCAACCATTGTGGGAGGCTTGGTTCCACCCAGGGCTGGCCCAGAAAGGTGAGGATCCTGCCTCCCCACTTCCTGTGGTCCCTCCTCCCTGCCATCCACTGTGTAGCACTCTGGGGCCACAGACAGCTGTCAGTGTTTCGCCTTAGCTGGGCTCTTGCCTTGGGGAGTGTGCGTGTACTCAGGCAAACGTGTGTGTGTGTGTGTGTGTGTGTGTGTGTGTGTGTCCCGTGTGCTCACCTGCCCATGGAGGTGGGGAGGAGAGAATTCTGGTCCTCTGTGGTGATCGCCATCCACCAGTCAGTTGGACTCTGGGCTGAGCCAAGAACAGGAGCTTGCTGTGGTGTCAGGCGTTCTCTGCGCTCGGTGTGTAGGAGGCGGAGAGAACAGTTTGGCCTCCTTGTCCGCAGCCTTCGCTTCTGGAGCTTCTGACTTCAAGTCCGTGTTCGCTCCTCTGCTGAGGGCACTGGCTCTCTGGGAATTGGATGCATGCTTGAGACTTCAAATGGATTTTTAAAGTAAAACTCAAGGCAAAAGGTTTTGTTGGCCAGACCATGACGCCAGGACCTTGGTCAGCATTCTGACCCCGTGCCTGCCCACAGTGTTCTCTGGAAGACAACTATGCCCCTTGGCTTTGGTGGACCACGTAAAGATTGACCTGGTTCGCCACGGTCGCTGTGTTTGCTCTTGAGACTGCTCCTGGGGTAGGGTTCCTGTCGCCAGAGTCCACCTGGTTAAGCCAGAGGTAGGGAATGAAAAGACATTCCCGTGGAATAGCTTCCTAGCGAAGCCTGGCCCGGCTCCCAGGAAGGTGCCGTGTGGGACAGGGGATCCCCCTGTGCAGGTGGGGCAGAACATGGCCGTGTTATCTGCCATTCAAAGGGCCCTTCTTCTCGGCTGGACTTTTCCTCCACAGGAGATAGGACAGGGAACAGGTTTGTTTGTCCAGATGCCACCAGTCGGATGAGTGTTTCAGCACAGGAGTGTCTCCAGGGCCCGGTGCCAGGCCAGGTCCCACCTCACGTGGTCCAGGAGTGCTGTAATCAGCAGGTTGATGCAAAACTGGGGAGGGTTAGGAAACCCCTTGGGCAGGAGATTTCGAAATGAGATTTGGATTAGAAGAAATGGCGGGTGGGGCTTGAAAGAATGAAGGCAACAGGACAAACTCCCCACCCAACACTGATTCTCTGCCGGGTAGCGGGGACACAGAGAGGCCTAGAGTGGAGGGGCAGCGGCCCAGGGCCAGGTGGCAGCAGAGAGCGCTGAGTGCTGTTTCCTGACCCCCTGTCCCCACCCCGTCCTGACAGGGAGCCCAGTGCCCGTCCTCTCACGAGCTGAAACCACACCTGCCACGGCACTTTCTATCTGGGGCATGTCAACACCAGCTTGCGGTAGAAGGTGCCGTGGAGAGCGCAGGGAGCGGTGGTGGTGGCAGGACTGGTAGGAGGAAAACTTGATTGTGTTGGGCAAGGCAGAGAAGGGGTTAGTGACAAAGTGAATGAGGCTGTAAGCCCACAGCCTCTGTGTCCTTGTGGGAAGAAACAGCTCGCTCCTCTGCTATCTGTGCTCCCTCATCACGTGATCCTCCCTGAGCCTGGGCATTGTGTGGCTCCTAGGTGGCGGGTGCCCAGGATATGACGAACATAGAGGAAGATGCTGGCTGCCTCTGCAGCTAGACAGAGGCAGACTTGAGAAAGAAAAGAAGGAACTGAAGCCAGGTATGGTGGCTCATGCCTGTAATCCCAGCACTCGAGAGGCTGAGGCAGGAGGATCATTGCGAGTTCTACACCAGCCTGGGCTACAAAGGGAGTTCAAGCCGGAACTGCATAGCAAAACCCTGTCTCCAAAAGAAAAAAAAAAAATAAGAAGGAGGAAATCGAGGAAGTAGGGGAGGAAGAGCAAGGAAAAGGATCCCAAGAGAGAGAGAGAGAGAAAAAAAAAAAAAAGGTGCTGAGATAGAAGGAAAGGCAGGAGAAGCAGCATCCTGAGAGGAGCAAAGAGGCAAAGAAGACAATAGAGAGGATTATGTCTCATTTGAAGGACATAGTGTGGCAGAGTCAAGAATAGGTCCAGGCCCTAGAGGGCTTGCCACGATGAGTAAACCATTTCATCCAGGTGGCTTGGTGACGGCGGTACTCTTTGAAGTCAGGACTATGCGGCGTAAAAGCCAAGAGTGGGGCTGTAAGAACTAGCTGACCGGCTGTGAACAAGAGGGGCTTGTGACTCACGCGTGTGCATACCTGCCTCGTGCAGGGTGGGGACCCATCTAACTGGAATCACCGCCCAGCCTCTCCCAGCCTCCTTAGATGACAAACTGTGGCATCCTTGGTCCACCCAACTCACCCCCAAGCATTTTGCCAGAACGTTGGTAAACAAGTATAGGTGAGGAAGGTCACAGATCTCTCCATTTGGGGTCATTTTCTCCTTAGTGCTCTGCGTGTGACTAGCCAGGGGTTTCTCATCAGGGGCTTTATGTTCTTTCTTCAGAGAGTGGGCAAGAGGCCGCCAGGTGCACTCCTCTGAGCTCAAAGTTTATTTTTAATTTTTTTAATTTTTTTTTTTTGGTACCAGGGATTGAACTCATGACCTCACATTTGCCAGGCAGGCACTTATGCCACTGAGCTAAATTCCCAGCCCTATTTTTTATTTTTAAATGTTTTTTATTTTTGTCTTTTTGAGACAGGGTCTCATTATGCAGTTCAGGCTGGCCTTGAGCTCACTTTGTAGCCCAAACTGGTCTTGAACTCACAACGATCGTCCTGCCTCAGCCTCCCAAGTGCTGGGATTACAGGCGTCTACCACCATCAAAGTTTATTTTTGTATTGTATTATTATGACCTGGGAAACCTGTGGTTGCCTGAAGCAGCTGGGAAAATTGCCTCTCCTCTCTAATGTGTCCAGTGTTTTCTACAGTCAGTGCAAAGTTGACCACAGCTGATTACCTTTCTTGCCAAAATTAAACCAGAAGTGAATGTCATTAACTGCTAGCAACATTTGTTTAGAGGTTTAAACTTTCTAAGCAACTTGGTTTATTTAATCTTCATAACAGTCCTACACTGCTGTTATTCTATGTTATAGACACTGAGTCTCAGAAAGGTTTAAATCCCTTGAGTTCAAACAGCCCCCCCACACACACCAGGCATGGTGACCATAATCCCAGCACTCTGGGAGGTGAAGCAAGAGGATCACAAGTTCAAGTCCAGCCTAGACAATTTAATGACTTAGTGAGATCCTATCTCAAAATAAAAGAATAAAAGAGGGCTGGGGGTGTAGCTTAGTATAAAAGTCCTGGGTTTCATCCCCAGTACCACAAACAAAACAAAAACAAACAAGATGCAGGTTATCCTCTGACTCAAATCCTTGGTGATGCCTCTACAGTGTTAGGAACCTCTTTAGATTTTGGAGTAATGTCAAAGTCAGAATCCTGGTGATTTTTCTTTATTTTGTTCCTTGTTTTTTCCTTTTCTTTTCTTTTTTTCTTTTGACCGGGGATCGAACTCACAGCCTCACACCTGCCAGGCAGGTGCTTATGCCACTGAGCTGTACCCTCCCACACCCCTTGTTCCTTTTTTTTTTTTTTTTTTTTTTTTTTTTTTTTTTTTTTTTTTTTTTTTTTTTTTTTTTTTTTTTTTTTTTGGTACTGGGGATCGAACTCATGATCTTGCACTTGCCAGGCAGGCGCTTAAGCCACTGAGCTGTAACCCCTGCCACCCCTCGTTCCCTTTTCTTACAGCCCATTCATATCCTGCTGCATTTCTAGTCCGTCCAGTGGAAAAAGACTCTCCCTTCTCAGAGGAGAACTTTTACATAAAGCAAAGGCCTCTAACATTTCCTCTGCCAAGGGCCCTTTCAACATCTCCAGGGTTTCTTTTCATGACAAAAGCAATAGGAGGGTATTGTAGAAAAAGTCCAAAATCTGGAAAAAAAAAAAGAAGAAAATAAATAAAAATCATAATTCTGCCATTGAGCAATAGTTTAAGTCTTGCAAACTCAATAGTCTTCCATAACTCATATGCTATGGAGTTACCTAAGTTTATAAAAATGACAAGTGTGCCTGTTCCATGATCCTGTCCAGGAATGTGCTTTTTAACTTAATGTATTGTAAATATTGTCCTGAAACATCTTTATAACATATGTAGTGAATGCATATATCTTGGGAGGGGTCCTGTGGGGACAGGGCTTCACTGTGTAGCCCGTGTCAGCCTGGAATTCACTCTGTAGCTCAGCTTCATTGTACAGATAGCCCTCACTGAAAGACCTGTTACAACCACTTGAATTTGCAACCCACTGGTTGAACTTACGCCCCATCTCTCTCTCTCTCTCTCTCTCTCTCTCTCTCTCTCTCTCTCTCTTTTGTACAGTTCTGCACATTTTGTTCATAGACCCTCAATGCCATTTTTTCGTACGGTGCACCTTGCTTATATAGTACTGTAATGTCTGCTCATTGTACTCTAGTACAGTACTGTAGTTTTATGTTCTGTTATACATTACAGTGCTGCATGCGAGAGTTATGCAAATAAAAGCAAAGTCCTCAAGTTGGAGTTTCCTTTGACCATTTCTTTGTTCTGCATATTGTCATGTACATACGATATACAGCTCCTCATGTAGGGACCAATTCATTTAATGACCTCATTGCAGGAACATAAGTTGTTAAGCAAGGAAGGAATCTCCGTGATTTTCAAGGTATTTTTTGCTGCTCCTCCTTTTCCAAGAGTAACCAGTTTTATTATAGGATTTTGGTGATAGGTCAAATGTATTTTAGTTGTTCTTTGATTTTGAAAGAAGTTAATTTTTTAATGTGATTGTGATTATTTATGAATAGCTCATCCATACTAATTTGCCTGTTTTCTTTCTTTATTTCTTTTTGTTTTGTCTTTTTGAGACAGGGTCTCACTATGCAGTTCAGGCTGGCTTTGGGTTCACTTTGTAGCCCAAGCTGATCTCCAAATTTTAACGATCCTCCTGCCTCAGCCTCCCGCCTCCCGAATACTGAGATTACAGGAGTGTGCCATCACACCCGGCTTTTTTAATTTACCGTTTCTATAGTGTGTTTTTTCTTTCTCTTATGCATATGGAAGAACCTCCCTCTCTCACTGCTAGAGGATCTTACTCAGTTGCCATCTTGCTCCACCCAAGAACTCTTTATATTTAGGCAAAGTTTGTGCCAAAATTGCATGTTGATGTCACATTTTAGCAACCCACTTTTTGTTGTCCACGTGTTGACTCCCCTCTGGGCTACCAGACTATGACTGCTGGGCTTTTTCTCTACTCCTTTTGTCTGACAAATGCCTCTCAATCCACACATCTTAGTTGAAATTCCAAACCCTACACAAAGCAAACCGTGGAGAAGGGTCCTCCTCTGGGGCTCACCCTGGAAACAACCATCCTCCTTCAGGAAGCTGTGTCTCCCCACCTGGGCACTAATCTCTGTGAGAGACACCTCAGGAATGCAGCTCCTTCTCCCCTGACTTCCAGAGACTCACCATGTACGCACACACGCACACACACATACCAGCTGCTGCCTGGGGGCTTCAGGTGCAGGCCCAGAGGCCCCTGCATAATGCTTCAGGAAACCTTGATGTGAACGTGACACTTTTAAAACTCCTGGGAGGCAGAAGAGGATAAAAGCAGAGGTATCTAAGGGGGCATCCTCTCGTTGACGGTGGGCAGGAGTAGTACTGTCTTGGTAAGAGCTGAGACCCCGTCCATGGCAGCCCTCCTGCTTCCGTGCAGTGCCCCGAGAATCAGGGTCACTGGCAGCTGCCAGCCCGGTCTCCTCCCCCGAGTCCAGGTGGGTCCGCTCCTTTGCCCTGTTATTACCACTGGCAGGTTGTCTGCACCGTTGGCAGAAGGGACGCAAGTCCTTCCAGTTCTCCTGGTCTCCTTCGGCAGCTCGTCCGCTGCTGGAGAGGGGAAGGCGCCTGGGCCTGTTAGCTGGAGTCCCCAGGGGCGGAGGCAGGGAGCTGGCTGGGTGGGAGCTGGCTGGACAGGCCCAGCAGAGGAGGTGAGGACAGGATGAGTGTCTTCCAAGTTTGGAAAACTGAGACTGTAGGAAGGAGGTCAGGGTATGTTGGGATGGGTCCTGGGAGTTCAGAACAGAACTCTGCCAGGCCTGGATCCCCTGAGCGGTTCCCTGCGCCCTCCATGCTACCCTTTCTCTGGGTTTGGAACACTGAAAAGACAGCCGTGGCTGTGACCTAGAGGAACAGACACACCTGTGTCCCCTGGCAAGAGCCAGCCACAGCACTCTTGTTCTCCCTGAGAGGACCGTGGCTTTTCCCTGCAGATGGAATTAGGGCTGTCCACATTGAATTCCCACACTTCCACCCCAGAAGCATGTGAGCCTCTTTAAGTCTGAACGTCCCCATCTATGAAATGACAGTAGCAGTGCCAGTGACTCAGGATTGCTGGCAGGTCCAGGGGGATTCCGGGTGAATACACGGCATGGACAGTAGGTGGGTGCTCCATGGAGCTCTTTCCTCCCCCTTCCCCTTTCTGTTGGCATGGGGTGACGTTTGGGAGCCTGAAAGATGTCTGTCTACTCGAGGCTAGATTCCGTGCCAGCCCTCAGCTTGGGCACTGGTCCCTGCTGCCACTGCTGTACACGCATCCCTTCCGAGGTATAGGCTGGGCTGTATTTGCTTCCTTCACCCAAAGTGAATTTTTAGAGAGATGGTCTACGCCTTGCATCCTCCACTTCTGGCCGACGGTAGGTGCTCCACGCCTGGAGGGCAAGTGCAGCATGGAATAGAAAGGATCTCTCCCTTCACAATCCTTGAGGGCTTTAGAGGCCCACACTCTGGTGTCGCATAGACCTCAGACCATTCACTGGCCATGTGACCTTTTCTTTTTGGGACAAGGTCTCACTCTGTAGTTCAGAGTGCCCATGAACTCACTATGTAGCCCAGGCTGGCCTCACATGCACAGCAGTCCTCCTGCCTCAGCCTCCTGAGAGCTGGGATTACAGGCATGTGCCACCACATCCAGTTTGGCTATGTGACCTTGAACAAGTGGTTCAGCATCCTGAGGTTCAATTTCTTGGTCTAAAAATAGCCAGGATAATAGCTACCTCCTTGGGTTGTTGTGAGGATTAGAGATGATGTCAGAGAGAAGCCCAGCACAGTGCTGTTCAGTGCATAGTAGGAGCTCAATAAATGCAAGTGGTGATTAGCTGTGGTTACAGGGCTGTTTACACATGTGCTAAAGCAAAACAGCGCTCCAAGAACTATTGAGGTCATAGTAAGTGACATGTTACCTCTCAGTGCCCCAGGAGCCTCTTCTAGTTTTCCTCCGGCCTGTGGAGTGGGCCGTGCTGCTCTAATACTAGTGAACAGTGTGGCCCAGCAGCCAGGACGTGCTGGGCTGTCTCCTGCCCTCTGCCAACGGCACTGGTGGTAGGAACAGGGAAGATCAGAGGGAGCCGTCAGCTGCCCCTCAGATCTGCCGTGGGGAGCAAAGTCTGAACAGAGGGGAAGCCTGCAGTCTTTGAGATTGAGGCAGGTTGCACTGTGACCAGGCTCTCCATCTCTCATAAGTCTGAGGATTTTTAAAAATTCCCGAGCTGGGCATGGTGGTGCAAGCCTATAATCCCAGCACTCAGAGGCAGGAGGCTCACCATGAATAGGGTACTTGGCTACATAGTGAGTTCAAAGCCAGCCAGAACTGCAGAGCAAGATCCTGTCGTGCCCCCCGCCCCCCAAAAGATTCATTTACCAGGCATGGCAGTCAGTGGCTGTAATCCCAGGACTCTGGGTAGCTAGCTGATACAGGAGGATTGCAAGTTTGAACTCAGCCTGGGAAGCCTAGCAACTTGGTGAGAACTTGTCTCAAAATAAAAAGAATTTTAAAAGGTCTGGGGGGCATATATCTTAGTGTGAAGGCCCAGCACTTAATCTCCAGTACCACAAATAGATAAATTATAAAATGAAAGATTGAATGGCATAGGACCCAAATATTCACCAACTTTATATCAGATCCCTTAGCCCTGGTTTCACTTTCCACCGTTTCAGTTACCTGAGGTGAACCACAGTCTGAAAATGTTAAACAGAACATCATGCATTTTTAAGAGAGCAGGAGAAAGACCATAGATTCACACAAGTTCTTTATAGCACATTTGTAATTACTCTGTTTTACTGTTACTTTTGTTAATCTCTCGCTCTGCCTCATTTATAAATTTAACCTTGTCATCACGTAGGAAAACTAGTGTATGTGGAATTTAGCACCGTCCAAGGTTCAGGTGCCCGTGGGTGTGTTGTACAATCAACTTTGTGCACTGAGGAGCACGGGAAGTCAGCCCCTTGCCTCTCTTGCTCAGGAAACAGCCTGGAAGACCTGATTTGCGCCATACTTCCCTTACCTGACCAGGCTCCCCACATCTGAGCAACCTCCCCTGTGGTGCAGGCCCCAGACTGTCACCCACAGGCCTAGCCCGCTGTGGGGGCCACTGTAGGTCAGGAGGGCGCAGGGAGGCCGAGCCAGGAGCCCCTGATGGGTCACAGGAGCCAACAGAGCCACCCGGGGTGGCGGGAGATCAAACTTACCAGACTATGAAGGTGGAGATGGGTAGGCAGGGCTGTGAGGGAAGCAGTTGGGTTTTGGACTTGAGTGTGGAACCACCGTGGTACAACAGGCAGGTTTTCATCACCCAAACCCAGAGCCAGGCGTGGCCTGCCCGCTGCTCTCACACTTCCAGGGCTCTCTTTCCAGCTGGTTCCGTTCCTGTCTTTTCAGCATGTCACTTCTTGGGAATGGCCTTAGACCTACAAGTCAGGCCACAGCGCTCAGGCTCTACCCTGCAGGATTGCGCGGGCAGAAAAGCCTTGGAGAGTGTTTTGTCCACCGCAGTCCCATCATTGAGACCCCTCATGCTTCCTCATGTGACTCCCCAGGCACCGCTGCCAGGCAGACAGTCAGGGCTCTGGCTTCTACTTCCTGTTGTCAACCATGCCGGGGCCTGGGGGAGTCTTCTGCTCCCCAAGATGAGGTCAGCACCCCCTAACTCTCACTTCTTATTCACCTGAGTTCTGTGGCAGGGACCAGCTGGAGAAACTTCTCCCTCCCTGCGGGGCTGACGCCCTTGTTGATGGTGTCTCCTCAAAGGGCACCTCCCCGGCCTCTGGTGGGCTTCTTCCAGGCTTTTATCCAGATGCGACCCTAGAGCCTCGATAGCAGAAAGGGACTTTTGAACTTAGGATCCTTCTTATTTATTTATTTATTTATTTTTCTGTCTCATTTTTTTAGATGTGGACACTGAGAGGTTGTCACTTGGCCAAGGTCACACTGATAGTGGAAGAATACTAAACCTAAATCCAGTCTCTTGATTGGAAGCCACAGGTCTTTTCCTGTTACCTACTGACCCTGGGGACCAGGAAAGCAGATGCCACATTTGTGGTGTATCATCTAAGATCCCATTTGCTTTTTGTCTTTTTGAGACAGGATCTTGCTACACAGTTCAGGCTAGACTTGGGCTTATTGTGTAGTCCAGGCTGGCCTCAAACTGGCAGAGATCCTCCTGCCTCAGCCTCCTGAGTGCTGGGATTACAGATGTGCGCCACCACACCCAGTCCCATTCCTCATGTGACTCTCCAGGCACCGCTGCCAGGCAGACAGTCAGGGCGCTTTTTATTGAGTGGGGCAGCCTCATCTCCCCATTGTGTTGAACTTCAAGTCAACTAAAAACTCTGACTAGCTTTATAACTTTATGTTGTTCCAATTATAAAAATAATACATGTTTAATGTTAAAAAAAAATTAGGAAAGACACAAAGAGTATAAATTGGAGCAGCCCTGACAGTTGTCAAGCTTCCCATGCTCTTTCTGCTGCTTTGTTTTGGGAAGAACAATAGAGCTCCGCCTTTCTTGATAAGGCCCCACCCTCCCGCTGTCTCCAAGCCTGTTTTGTTCTCAGCCCTTATTGGCTCCCCACCCCTACTGCGGGGCTTACACAGTGACTGTGGCAACGCTGGCCTAACCTGGACACAGGCTGGGGATCCGTGGAGGGTCTGTCTGCATCTGCCACACTCCTGCCCTCCAGTTCTGCCATCCTGCCCTGCCCAGGTACTCACTTTCTCCCAGCCTGAGCCCCTTTTCTTCCAAGAAGCCTTTGTTCTTTCAGGTTCCTTTTTGGGGTTCCCATTTGCTTGTGGTCCGGCCACACCATTTGTCCTTGGTTACATATTGACCTGCACTAATCTCTTCTCTCCACCCCTTGCACTTCTCTTGTCTCCTCCTTGGCACCCACCACCTGCAGGGTCTGGGGAAATTAAGGACCAGCCCTGCTGGGGAAGGGCTCTAAGAGCCTAAAGACCTGTCCTGATCTCCTCTGAGTGGGGAGAGCAGAGGCTCATGGGAGCTCCCCTCTGAGTGGGGAGAGCAGAGGCTCATGGGAACTGCAGGGATCTGCTACCATCGCAGGTCCCAGCTTCCATGCCTGTGCTTTTTCCTGAGATTGACATAGCAGTTAAGCATCAGGGGCACCAACAATCGCTTCTGTCCCAGGGATGTGTGAAATGTGGAGTTTGGTTGACCTTTCACAGGGGAGACTTCCCCAGAGATGAGAAATCCTCTGTGGCCACTATTTAAAGAGACAGCAGGGCCAGGACCCCTTTCCAGTCCTCGGGCCTTCCCACAGAGGACAATGGGCCACTAGCCTTCTCATGCCTCCCACGGTGTGCTCCAGTGATCCAGGCTTTGTGTGATGAACCCTAACGTGGGAAGCAGGGACCAGAATGCCTGGAGTGGTCCTGGGTAAATGACAGGCAAGGCCACACCCACATTCCCCTCCAGTGTGAATAACTAGAGAGTTCCCCAGGTTCTTTCCCGGCTCCCAGGCTGGCCGGGTGTGAGCTCTCCGGTCAGCTCTCCAACTTTCCTCTGCAGGGTTTGGGGGCAGTAGCAGCACCTAGCTCAGGGGCCAGGTACCAGGCATGGAATGTGGCTGTCCCTAACGTAGGACCAGAAGTAATGTGAACTTCGTGCCATTGTTGGAATGTGTTTTTTCTAGTTTTATTTTATTTATTGGTTGGGGGGAGGGGCTGGCTGGCTCTGACCTTTGGTCCAACTTTAGCAAAGTGCTGGGAGAAGAGGCAGAGATTGGCACCCTGAGTCACTGAGGCCCTCAGGTGGCCTCAGCATTGAAGACAGCTCAAAGAGAGGTCCCCTGCTGCCACCGCCTCTGACCCCAGTGGTCTGGACAGGATAAGGAGGGGACATGGTCACAGGCAATAACTGCTGAGACTCCGGCAAGTCATTTCATCTAGCTGGGTCAGGCTGTCATCTTGACTGAGTCCACTGGTCACCCCAGAGGAGCAAGGTTTGGATGGGGGGCAGCAGCTGCTTGGATGAATTTCCCTGCATGGGGTAAAAAAAACCCATCCATTAAAAAAAAAATGAGAAACAGAAAAGTTAGTTCTCTGGTTTTATTAGAGGGAAGGCTATAAAATAAGACATAACACAGGGCCTCAAGATGCCTCCTATCGGCAGTGAACCCAGGGATCCAGGGATGTAAACATAAACAGAGCCTCCGGATAACACTTTAGCACTTGCAGAACGTGAAAGTAAAATGAAACAAGTCCTCAGAGTTAGTCTACACACAGTTTGGAGGCAGCCCAGAAGCTTCCCTCCTCTCCAGTCAGCCTGGACCTGGCGTCTGGGCAGGGAGGCCAGGCTGCTTCTGGTGGGGTTTGGCTTCCAGGGGCTGCCTGGTCTGTGGTGGTCCATGGCTGTCTTGAGTCTTGCCTTTCGGCAGGAGGACTACATCTCCTCTGACCCACAAGCCATAAACCTGCCTTCCCACCCAGACTCTTCACTGTTATCACGGGAGGCCCAGCCACATGAGGGAGCCTGCCCACTCCCTCAGAGAATCAAACAGCCTGGCGATGCCTTTCTCCACAGGCAGGTGAGTCCTTGGCCTGGCCACTTGGAAAACAGAAAAAAATGCTAGAAAGAAAATGTGTTAACTATCTAATGCTCTCTTCCCTCTGGAAGTTTCTGATGTTACAATTCTATCCCAGTGCTTGGTAGCTGCCGTGCTAGGTTCTATTAACGCAGGCAAAGGGCTGCTGTGCAGCCTGGCTCCGCGCTTGCCTTGGTAGTTCGGGCAGTGGACTTGGCGTCAGAGACCCCGCATCGCACCGGCTCTCCAGGAAAGCTGGGCTTGCCAAGAAACAGTGGAAGGGAGGGGTGGCAGCAGTGAGGCGCTGTCCAGCAGAAGAGGGACAGAAGGAGCAAGCCACACTCAGAGCGGGCCTCATGGAAGATCTCTGTTCATTTAAACAGCTCCAAGAATGGGGGTGGGTCAGGCAGCCAGCCCCAGACAAAGGCACAGAAAAGCTTTGAAATGTCCAGGATAAATAGAACCACACGGGAGTGGAGAAAAGCCAGCTCCATCCCTCTTAAAAACAGTAGTTACGGGCACCAAAATATATATTAATATCTGTACATTTGTCATCTTTAAAAAAAAGGAAACGAAGTCTCCTTGGCACCTTATGGTTGATTTCTCAGAAATGAGGTGATATGTGGAAAAGCCTCCTGTGTGCGGCCATGCACACGCCTGCTGCACACATGTGCTAGGACACACTGAGCAGTGCTACACAGCCGTGCGTGTGCACCTGCACGTACACAGCTGTGCCCATGTGTGTGCCTGGAGGTGGGGTGCCGCCAGCTCCCCACTGTGGTTGTTTGCAGGGGTGCTCTCTGCCAGTGCTCTTGACTCTGTTGTCCCTGGAGACCCAAAGCAACTTCCCCGTGCTCAGGAGCAAGGGTGACAGGATCCCCTCTTGCTGCATCCCCCAGAAGCGCTTCTGCCAGGGGAACCTGTTGATGTAGGCGGCTGCTTCAAGTCACCTGGCCTTGTCCCCGTCCGGACCCATGCACGTCTTCCTGTGCCCAGAGCAGCCTCTGCCCCTGAGATAAATGTACAGAAATGAGCAGAGGTCAGGGCCAGGCCCTCAGGAGTACATGAGCCTATGGGGGTGACTAAGGTGCCGGGGGACTCCGGTTCTGATCAGAAGTGTCCTGGCAAGAGTCTGGAGGAAGAGGATGGCCTGGTTGGGCAGCAGTGTGGTGAACCTGGACCCTCTCGGGGCCTCCAAAAGCAGCCCTGGGCTGTGCCCCTCAGAGGTGGGGGCTGCCCTGGAGCAGGGAAGTGACAGTGTTCTGCAGGGCCACGGCCACTTTCTTGGAGGTCTTGCGCAGCAATGGGCTGTCGGGGTGGTGCTCCTTCAGGTGCAGGACGTGGCCCTCCTGGCTCTCAGATGTGCAGCCGCACTCCTCGCACACGTACAGCTTGGCCCGGCGCTCCTTGTACGCGTATTTCTGCTGCACGCCATGGATCTTCTTGAGGTGAGACTCCAGGGAGCAGCGCTGGGTAAAGGCCTTGTCACACAGGCTACACTTGTAGGGCCGCACGCCTGTGGAGGGCAGAGGCTGCCATTAGAGACCTGACAGGGACCTCAGCGCCTGTCACCAGCATCTAGACCCAGAAAGGCCAGGACAGGTGAAGGGGGCAGAAGGATGAAAGAGGCCTATCCAGCACCAATTTCCCAAGTGACTCGCAACCCGAAGTCCTCTCGGATAAACTCGGGGAGGCTCCTGCAGCGTCAGGCAGGCAGGGCTTAGGTGCTTCCTGCTGGCCACTGGCTCCTGCTTACCTGTGTGGGTCCGGACATGTCTTTTGAGGTCAAAAGTGTCATTGAAACCCTTTCCACAGTATGTGCAGAGGTGCCTCTTGACATCGTTGTGACACTTCATGTGGCGATTGAGCATGCGCTGGTAGGTGAAGGCCTTCTGACAGATGTGGCAGGTGAAGAGGTCTCCACTGGGACTGTCCCCTGCAGTCACCTGTGGGCAAAGGTGCCATTTGTGAGACTAGAAATTGGGACTGCAGTCTGGGAGACCTAAACACTAGGCCCTAGCACCCTCAAGTGTCACCTTTGGAGGCCACAGCCCTGTGCCACTGGCTCAGAAACGGGCAGCGTGGGGGCTGGAGGAACCTCTGGGTCACTGGGGCTGCTCCGTTTGCTTCTTGAGCTCCCTTTTGAGGCTGTCACACAGGACCTCCCTCACCATACAAGAGGGCAGCTTAGCCGCAGAAGAGGCTGCTGCAGCAGCGGACAGCTTTGCCCTAACTGAGCCACGCAGCCTTGCTGTGGTTTCTGCCCATTCACCCTCACCCCACCTCGGCACAGGAAGATGTGTCCCTAGCCGCAGCACTGCTTTGAGCCTGAAGTCCCTGCCCAGGCCAGCCCAGTGCCCTCGTTTAACTTCAGTCAGACCTGACGTGGCACAGCTCACACCCTTTTGCCATCCTCTTGCCTGTAAATTTTTGGGTTTTTTTCGTGATGGAAAATTTTAAATTTAAACAAAAGTGGAGAGACTGTTATCATGAGCCTGTGCCTGCACTCAGGGCCAGCCTTGCTCCATGTCTACCGTCCTCCTTCTCCCTCTCTGGCGTCATTCAAGGTGAGTCCTGGGTGCCACCACACCTTTGGCAGTGTTACTCGAAGTAGCAGCACAGGTGTGACCCGATGGCCAGCATGTGGCTCCACCCTCACCTGTTAGCATCTGGAGGCTGCTTGTTCTCTGTGGGTCCTGACGTCAGATACTCCCCGGTCACTCCACACCTCCCATTCAGCACCCCTTGTCTGGTTCAGCTTGTGGCATCCCTGTTGCCAGCTGGTCAAGACCTCTGGGCCGGGACTCACTGCACTCCATTGGCTCCTCTGCCATTCTGTCCCCTCTGTTCTGCTCTCCCTACCCATAAGGGTCCAGAAGGTGGGGCAAGGCCCTAGTGGGGTGAGGGGCATTGTGACTGCCGGGAGTGCCAGTGGCTAGGCACAGTGGATCACTGCCCTCCACACTTGGCCTCTGAGGGTTTAGGAGAAGGATGGCTCTACCTCCCACTGTCTGCAGCCTTTGGCACACTAGAGGGGCACCCCTGTGCCAGGTGACTGCTGGGGGAAGCTTCCGAGTCCCGACTCATAGGAATGCAGAGCGGCTGGGGCCAGCATCCTGCCGGTGTTGTCCTGGGGAGCGGGTGCATCTATGCCACCTTGTGCACAGCGCGCTGCTCACTCAGGCTGTGCCTAAGGCAAGGCTTTGTATGCTCCTGGGCTGGAGACACAGTCCTGGGCAAGGCTGTCACTGCCATCTGCTTCAGGGACAGCTAACCATGGACAGGATAGAGCCCAGAGGGGAGCCCAGGCGAGCCCCCCCCATGCCAGGCTCCACATCGCTGGTCTGCCTGGGACTTCTGTGTAAAAATGTGGCTCTGCCTACAGCTCGCCTTGCTATGCTGGATGTTGCAGGGATACTGACTTGCAAGGGCTGGGTGTCCTCATTCAGATCTCCTTACTTCTCTTCCCCATCTGTACTCCTGCCACGTTCACTACCAAAGTTGCCGCCCAGGGCCCAGGTTAGGCTCTGCCCATGACTCGTTGGCACCATGTTTTGTGGGGGCTGGACACGTGGCCCTGGTCCTCAAGATGATCTGAGAGTCGTTACCTTCATCTTGGTGCGCAGGAAGCCCTGGTCTCGGCTCTGAGCATCTGTCAGGCGGCCCATGTCTTCAGAGGGTAGCTGGGCCACCACGCAGGGTCCTGGGGCTACGCCATAGCTGGAGTCCCGAAGGCTCATGTCCAGAGCCAGGGAGCAGGAAGGAGGTTCAGCCACAGATGGCTCCGGGTCCCGATAGGGCTGTGGTGGGTAGAAGCCCAGGCTGACTGGGGAGAGAAGCAGAGCCAGGTGAGGGCACATGGAGAAAAGAGGGTCCTGTCAGGGTTCCAGCAAGGACATGGCTGGAACCTGGAAACCCTCTGTTCCTCCGCTGCAGACACGCAGCGGAACGGCGCTGCCCCCAAGCCGCCAGGCGCTGTACCTCCTTCCCCACCCCAGTAAGGTAATTACAGGTGACGCCAGCCAAGCGCCACTGCCCGCTGAGTAATTTGTGTCTTAGCGGAACTGGGAGGACCAAACTGCCCTGTCAATTATGCCTGCAGAGCTGTCTGCCTGCCCCACCTGGGCCAGTCCCTCTGGATTCCAGGCCTGTCCTTACTCTTATAGGGACAAAGGGCACCACTTGAGGCCCTGATCAGGGACAGCTCCTTGAGGCTCATCCTGGCCCCGGAAGGGTTCTTGGTAGTCTGGACCTTCCCCACCACCATAGTCTGTCCCCCAAGCAACTAAATAACTGTGACCTTGGGGGTTCAGGTGGTCCTACCCCTTTCTTCCCTAGCTGGTCCCTGCTCTTGCAGTCCTTTGGCCTCCAAGCTCCTGGTTTGGGCTGGGCCCCGTGCTGCAGGCAAACAGGCCAGGTGGGTGGAGAGGGAGGAGGTCAGGGAGCAGCAGGTGGATGCTCGTAACAGTCTCTGGGCGGCCTGCCCAGCACTTGCGCAACCCTCCCCCACCGTGGACCGCTCACTTGCTGTGGCAGCTGGGTTGGGCTCCCTGTGGCAGTGGCAGCACCAATACCTGGTAACCCTTTGACAGAGCTGCTCCCTAAGGTAGGTATGGCACACTAAACGGGCCAGGGAGGCGTGGCTGCAGACCCTGGGCCTTGGTCTTGGCCAAACCTGACTCAGAAGGACGAGGCTCAAAGCCAAGAGAGCAGGGGGAAAACGCTCTGGTTTTTCACTTAAAATTTCAGTTAGTATAGCCTACGCATGACACTTAGAATCTGTAAACTAGGAACACTTCCCAAGCTTTGGAAGGACAAATCAAGAGGGCCCTGGAACAGCAGGTATGGTAGTTCATGCCTGGAATCCCAGGACTTGGGAAGCAGAGGCAGGGAAATCACTGCAAATTCAGGGCCAGGCTGGGCTACAAAGTGACTGCAAAGCCAGCTTGAACTGCATAGTGAAACTCTGCCTCAAAAAGACAAAAACCCAAAAATTAAAAAAATTAAAAATTAAACAGGATTGGGGACGTAGCTTAGCATGAAGGCCCTGGATTCAATCCCCAGTATAGTCAATCAATCAATCAATCAATCAGTCAATCAACTGATGGGACCTGGGGTAGAAAAGGATGGGTAAGAGTCAGAGAGGCACTTAGGAGATGGATTGGACCCATGAGCAGGGCTCTCCACACCCTGTGATTGATGCTGGAGAGAGAGGGCCAAGGACCCAGGGGAGGCTCGCTGCTCCCTCTCTGGAGGACAGGGCTGTAGGAGAGGTAGAGGGATGTAACAGGGAAGATAGCTGACTATGAGTACGGGAGTTTCGGGAGAGGCCCCGGCTCTCGCCCCCTCAAAACACAACAAAGGTTTGACAGGAGAAGAATGTGCCTGCCCGCGCCCAGAACCCGTTCTGCGGGCAACTGGCGTCCGTCTGTCCGGGGGACTTTAATGAGCCACCTCATTCCAGGAGCTGATTCACCAGTGCTGGCCGGCCCCTGACTGGCGTCCCACTTCTCTCCGGGCCACGCAGACTGGTGTCAGGCCAAGCTCTGGGAGGGTCCACAGTCAAAGGTCAGTCGTTCTTAGTGGGAGCAGCTGGTGCACACGGGACCAGAGCAGCGGAGCAGTGACAGAGGGTCGCCGCTTAGCAGTCACTGAGGACCTCGACTGAGACTGAATGACCATTTCTGTACCTCAGGTGGAGACAAATGGGGATCTTTACCCCCTTTAGTCCCAGCTAAGGATGACATGAGGATCCTCCAAATTGAAAGACAGAGCTAGGCCACATGCCTGCCCTGGGGTCAGCAAAGGGAGAGGGACGGTGGGCAAGGCGGGCTAGCTGAAGCTAGGAGTCACACACTTGGCTCCCTGGCTCCACCTGGCTCATGGCTGGGGTTCAGGGGACCCAAGTTCCATGTCGTTTACCTGTCTCTGCACATCCACACAAACCTGGGGACAGGTGGGGTGGAGGCTGCTGGGTCGCTCTCTGTCACTTCTACCCTGAGCAAGAGGCAGGTGAGGCTGCCAGGGTGGGGATCCGTGCCTCATCATACCCACCCCGTCAAACCTGTCTCCGTGCCACCCCCATGTTCCTCGTGGGGCTGCACATACAGGGAGTGCACATCGGCTTGCCAACTGCCCGTCCTGAGTGCCGCTGAGTGGCAAGAGGCAGGAAGAAGAACTGGTTGGGCCCTGTCCCCTAATTAGATGCTTCCGGCAAGGCTGTGCCCCACTGTGGCTACTCACTGCCCACCCACAGGCCAAACCCGCCGGCCCTGTCCCTGCATCTTGAGGGGCTGCCGGGGCCCCTCCTGTTGGCTCAGGGTGCCTTGACCTCGACAGTGTTGTGACCCAGGGACCACAGTAGTGGATGGGACATAAGGGGGCTGTGACTGGACAGCTGCTCATCTAAGGGCTATGTTGTCCTGGTAACTTTCCGCAAGCCTCCCTCTCAGACTGAAAGCTGCTGATCCAAACAGTGGACAGAATGCCAGGTTCTAGCCCCTCCAAGGGCCCAGGACAGGGCTGGGAATGAGGCTTGGTCCTGGCTCTCTGGAGAGAGTGAGTGAGATGCGAGGGTGCCCCGCTCCCCTGGGTCCCTCGGCTGGTGGGGGATCAGCTATTCTGAACATGTGTCTGCACAGCCTGGTTGCTTTAAGCAGCCTTGCACCCTTGCCAGGAAGGGCTGGGGTCCTCTCTGCATAGCTCCCCGACTCCTGCTGATCAGCTAGCAGTTACCTGAAAGGAATGGTGACTGACAGCCCACTGGCAGAGTCAACAGCCCTGGGAACTCAATGGTCCCACTTGGCCTTTTGTTGCCATTCTGTTTAGTGGCAGAGTTCTCTTTGGCACTATCTGTCCCCTTTCCCGACTGCTTTTCATTCAGTGTCCATGTTGAAGTTAGAATTGTGCTTTAGGCCTTTACATCAGGGTGCTCAATCTGGAACCTGTGCTTCTTGTGATACTGGTTACCCCCCTACCCACCACCAGGCTGGGCGCCCCTCGGGGTGCTGCAAAACACATGCTGAAATGAACAATAATAAAAAGGCACTCTGCATGCCTGTAATCCCAACACTCAGGAGACTGAGTCAGGAGGATTGTTGTGAGTTTGAGGCCAGTCTGAGCTATCTCAAAAAAAAAGCCCTCCGCCGTGGGATACCCAAACTTGAGACAAATAGCTTGGGCAACAGTGCACCACAGGAGAAGTAAGACTTCCATCTATCCCATCTCTGGACCCAAGTTACTCTTCTTTCACCAAGTACAGGCTGACTGTCCCTCCTCCCAGCCTTACTACCTAGAGGTCACAGCAAACCCCTCCTTCACTGCCCTGTATTCCCAGGAATTAACAGAACACTCACAGAGGCCTCACATCCCAGCTCTCAGCCTTCCCTCACTTGTGTTCTGGGCTCAAACCTGACTTTCTTGGTCTTTCTAGCTTAGCTCAGAAGGAACAACCAAGTTTCCACAGAGCTGGGCTGGGCCACATTACTAAGCTGGAGGAAACCCCAGGCTTCAGCAGCTCAGCCCTGCTGGCCTCCTGGGCTTGTTCCTGGGCTTGTCCTGAGGCTTGTGCACGTGCTGCTTCACTAGTAAACAGGGGCCTGGACCAGCAGCCAGAGGGGAGGTCGGAAGTGGGGGCTTGGGGGCCTGGAGGAGGTTCCTGGGATGCCCCTGGAGTTCCAGCTTCCAGGCAGAGTCTGACCCTCAGGTGTCTTCCTGGCATTGAGACTCCACTCAGCAGGGGCTGGGCTCAGAGGCTCCGCCTCACCCTGCTGCTGGAGCCCTTCCCCCAGCTCAGAAGTGGAATTTACCTCAGGTACAGAGCCCTGGCTCATCCTCAAGAAACCAGCATGTTTCCCTGTCACTCCACAGTCAATATTGACACAACCAAGGAGAGAAGCCCCCTCCAGGAGAGGGGAGTCAGTGGGGGAGGCGATGGGTGGGAGGGGCTGAAGGACAGATTCTGCCCTGGGAGGGGAAGCTCTAGAATTCTGTCTAGGGGAGAAAGGCTGGTGTCATTTGAAGTCAGGCTGAAACTTTCTCCCTCCGGGTGGAGGGAGACCCTTAAAGGGTCCCAGAAAGCCCTGGTCAGAAGGTCAGAACTCCAATGCTCCCCCCAACCCCTCCCAGTGGGAACCGGCTCAGTGCTTAGCTAGTCACAGTGTGCCAGAGTCTGTGAGGTAAGGTGACTGAAACGTGCCCAGCCATCTCCTGGGGTCATGGTTGGCTGGTGACAGAATGGCCTAGCCAGGGGACAGGCCACCACAAAACACACCCCCTGCTCTCCAGCCATCTGAGGCACCCGAGCATGGATGGAGAACATTCCCTGTCTCACTTCTCAGAGCTGTGGGAAACTCTCCAGTGGACAACATGCCTTTCTGAGGCAAAGTAATTTCTGTAACTTCTACCCTTGTCTTGACCTACAGGGCTCTCCTCTGCCCAGAGCTGCGGGAGGTGTAAGGGCAACTTTTTGCAGGCCTCTGGAGGGTGTCCCCTCCATCCGGACCATCTGGGAGAGGAGGACTGCGTGCTCCCTCACCTGGAGAGCAGCAGCAGTGGCAGGGGCCGCAGGAGCCTCCCCCTGCACCCAATCCCAGGATCCCACCGACTGTCTCTTCTACCACCACTCCCGCTGTGGCTCCCAGAACTGGTGGTGGGGAGGGGGATCACTAGGGTTCCAAAATCAACGATCTGAACAAACAGAATTTCTTCTTCCTTTGTAAAAGTCAACACAGGATCTATTACTGACTACGATATAAAATAAACCTAAAAATAACAGCGCACTGAGTCCAGCTCAAGACTCAGCTCACCTTTAACACAGTCCAAGTTCAGTTTATCAGATCCTAAGAAGCAGCTAAGCAGCAAGTCAAATACAGGTTGGGGAGGAGAAAGGGAGTAAGGAAGGGGCCAGTCCCTCATGAGGCCTTCCTGAGGTGGAGCACTGGCCTGCTGGCTAGGACACTTGGCCAGCAAGAAACTAGAATCCTGAGCCCATTCCCCAACCCACTTTAGGCCTTGGTTTCCCTCTTGGGGTCATCAGAGCCTTCAGGCCCAGTCCATTGTTTAAGGAGACTATAGCAGAGTGGCCAGGCCCCTTAGGGTAAGGCTAAGCTGTGAAATATCCCACCAGCATCTCATTAGATCCTGGAAGATGACGGAAGCCACAAAGACACCACTATATTCCTATCTCCCACAGCTTATACAGCAGGGAAACTGAGGCAGAGATCTCACAGGGCCCCTCACCCACAGCCCTCTCCTCAACTTTCCTAAAGGTCTGGGCGGTGCCAGGGAGCCTGCAGATCAAGGGTCAAAGTCGGTTGGTTAATTACCACCTCTCCCCCGTTGGAGGCGCTGGGCAGGGTGTTCAGCGCGCCCCTGCTCCACCCCCAAGGCTGGGGAGAGGGACTGCAGGGCCTTTTCCTAACTGAAGGTTTTGTTGGAGGTTAGGGGAAAGACAGAAGTGGTGTCCTCAGGGCTCCTGGGAAAGGTGTCGCTGGAGGAAGAGTACGACTCGGTTACTCATTCAAAGTTGACGCGGACGCTGTCAAAGCGTCTTCCCAAAATAAACTGGGCGCACTGGCTCTGGGCGCTGCCTCCTGCTGCAAGGTGGGCTCCAGGAAACCACTCACCACCAGAGACGGAAGGGTTGCGTTTCTAACAGAAGTAAGACCCGATCCCACTTTTGTTTCAAGGACAAGCGGGGTACGTTGCGCCCTGCGCGTGTGGCCCGCCGGGCTGGGGCCCCAAGGAAGCTCGGAGGGGGGCCCAGCGTCGCGCCCCTCGCCCACACCGGCCACCATATTGTGGGGGAGGGGGCAGCCCCAAGCGGCTCAAACTCGGCGTCCTCCCTCGCTCGTAGCGCAAACCACAGCCGAAACTCCAGCTCTATCCCTGCCCCCCAAGTGGCATCGCTCCAGTGCCCTCCTCTAGCCTCAAGAAAGTCCTGGCTTTCTGGATTTACGACGCGAGAGCCGACGGCTGCCGGGGCGGTGACACACCCCGCTGCCTCCCCTACGCCCCTCTAGCCGAGGAGCGGCCCCCCGCGCCCCCTCCCCGGCGCGCCTTCCGCCCGCGCCACCCGCCTCCCCTCCCCTCTCCTCCGCTCTCCAGGGGTCCGCCCGCCGCGGGCTAACGGGGCCGAGGCCGGCGGAAGCTGCATCCCGGTGTTTCGGCGGCTGGCGCCGAGCCATGCGTACCTGCGCCCCGCCCTCCCCGCCGCGGGCGCCCGAAGCCTCACCTGGCACGTAGATCTCGCCGCGCTCCTCGTCCGGGAGCTCGCTCCAGTTCCTCTTGCACGTGGAGACGCACGGCTTCTTCACCAGGAACGCGCGGGGCATTTTCGAACTCTCCTGGCCCGGCGAGGTCCTCTTCGGTAACTACAACCGAGGTTGTCGCCCCTTTTTCGGGCTGGGCTGGAGACACTAGCAAGGGGCCACAGTTCGGAGAAAGAGTCGCCGAGGCGCCCCCTCCCGTCACGTTCCGCAGAAAGACGGTGCCGGGACGGCGCGCTCGCTTTCCAGCTCGTTTGCAGCCAGGTGCACCGGGCGGCGGGGAAGCGGCAGGGAAGCGTCCCTCGGCTCGACTGGCGTCCCTGCGGCCGCTCGCGAAGTCTTAAAGTGCGAGCCGGACGGACGGGTTCACGCTTTATTGGCTCGCGGCGGTGTGTGTTGGTGGCTGGGGCGGGAGGGGGGGTGATCTGATCTAATTAGCTTGGAGTGGCCCGGCGAGCGATGGCGCATGCGTTGGGAAATAACGGTGACAACCCACCTATTTGTTACCTGTCGAACCGGTTTCCATTCCGCTGCGGGTGAGGTGGCCTCGTGGGCCGGGCGGGGCGGTCCGGCGGAGGCGGGGCGGGGGGAGTGCGGACGCCAGCCCCCAGCCCCCAGTGCTCAGACCGCCCAGGACCTCCCAGGTGGGCCGTGCTAGCGTTTGCAAACGTAGGATTTCGGTGGGAGCATAGGGAGGTGACGAGGGGAGGGCAACGTTATGTGCATCGGCGCTCGCACGCTCCGCGAGTGATGAAATAAACTTCGCCCAACGGGGCCAGCTCAGCCTGGCGCGCCCGGGGCGCCCGGGAAGGCGCGAAGCCGCCGGGCGGGAATGGGCGGCTCGGGGCTCACTTGTTGAACCGGGCCTGTGCCCAGGCGGCCCGGGATGCCAAAAGCTGAGCAATTCGTGGTTCAGCCTAGAAGTATTTGCCGGCTTCGTGCGGGTATACACGCGGGGCAGCAGGGTCATGTGGGTTGGCTGGTGGGGAACCCGCACCCCACAGAGCGAATACAAAGCAGAGCGCCCACCTGGCGCCTTGGCGTCGAGGGCCCACCTCCTGCTCCCGGAAGGCTTCGTGAGGATGGGCTTTTAAAATTTGTTTAAGTTTATTGAGGCCGGAGATATAACTCAGCAGCGCAGCACCTGCCTGGCAAGTTCAAGGTCCTGAGTTCGATTCTCAGTACCAAAATAAAGTTTATTGGTGCACTTTAGGTATACATAATGGCGAATTCATCATAGGGAATTTGTACCTCCAAGTGATATATCTTGATTCTTTTTTTTCCTCTTCCCTCCCTTCAACCTCTCCTTTCCTCCTTATTTACAAAAGCATTGTTTCCATTTCCCCCCTTGTTTTCATCTTTTCTTTTTCTTTTCTTTTCTTTTCTTTTCTTTTCTTTTCTTTTCTTTTCAGGAGGGGGCTTTACACGGACTCCACCGACTTCCTGCAAAACCCCAGTGCCCTGCCCTTGGGGCTTACACATTCTTCCCAACTCTCCTTCTGTGTCCTGAATAGCCAGCCAGATTTCAGGTGCAGCAAGAGCAGAAGGTAGAGGAAAGCTGAGGATCCAGGACTGCAGAGGCGACAGGCCAGCCCTGAGCAGGGGTTTAACCTGCCTCTTCTTCCACCCCCCAATTCATCCTTCTCTGCTCTGGCCAGGCCCAATTAGAGGAATGCCCCACCCCCATACCGCTGCCCAGGAGTGCTTGTTGGCCATGGTGAGCCATTTTAGCCATTTTACTGTAACTTTGGCCATGGCTGAGCTTCTTCTATTAGCCAACCTACTAAGGACAGGGAGGGGATTCTCTCATTTCAGAGTCCCCATTGCACGTATCTTTCCCATACACTGATTTTTTTTTTTATTTTTTGTTTTTTGATATAGGAGCTTTACTACTGACTACCTCCCCACTTTGGTACCAGGGATTAAATCTAGGACCTTTGCCCTGAGCTACATCCCCTGCTTCCTTTTTTACTTTGAGAGATAAGGCCTTGAAGTTTGCTTTTGGTTTGGTTTGATTTGGAGTTTTTTTTTTGTCTTTTTTTTTAAGTTGGGTGCTCTTGTATTTGGTGCATATATATTTATGATTGAAGTTTTTTTGTCTTTTTGAGACAAGGTTTCACTATGCAGTTCAGGCTGGTCTTGAATTCACTTTGTAACCCAGGCTGGCTTGGAACTTACAGCGATCCTCCTGCCTCAGTATCCCTAGTGCTAGGATTACAGGCATGCACCACCATGTCTGGGCCTGTTAAACTGCCCAGGCGGGGATTGAATTTGGACGCTCCTGCCTCAGCCTCCCAAGTGCCTAGGTTTATAAGCATGTACCACTGAACCTAGCTCTCAGAGTATGAAATGTTTGACAGAACAGATTGGGAGGGCATGAGTCCAGTGAATCCACACAGTTAAAAACTCAAGAGTCAAAAGAAGAGAAACAGTGGATGTAGACTCAGGAATCTAGTTGAAGGTGATGTGCTTCTAGAGATACTGCATTCCCCTGGGACTTTAGTGAAGCCCCTTTGTGGGTGAAGAAAACATGGACTTAGGGGACAGATCGGCCTCCTCCTCCTCTCGCTCCTGGATACTGAATCTGGCCAAGGGCCCTTCCTTGTCTGTCCCTTCAGAGTCCTATCACCCATCTCCTACAGTGACTGGAGGGTGACGCATGCTTTTGCCAAAAGGCATTAATACTGCCCCTTCTTGCCTGGGGCTCTGCCTTCAAGGAGCCCACACTTCCCTTGTCCACCCTCTGCTCTGCTGCTGGACTCTTCCTTCCAGCTGACAGTGATGACCACCTGCCATGTGCATGTCTTTCACAGTAAATCCTGCAGCAACAGCACCCACCAGCAGTCTGGCAAGGAGAGAGCTGAATTTAGCTCACTCACTCCACAGATGTTTCTTGAGCACTTTTGTTTTTGTGCTCAGGGGGTTGTACAGCGAGGTCTTCATGGGTGACCCAGGACACAGAGGCAGATTTTCTCATCAGGGGAGCATTTCAGATTCCAGAGGTCAGCTGGGGAGGTTCAGTGGGTGAAGCCAGCCAGCTCTGTGGCTCCACTGTACAAAGAAAGTTACAGCAAACACAGCAGAGCCATAGAAGGGAAGGTGCTTTGTCCAGGCTCTGTCCTACTGCAGTTTCTGTGTCCACAGCCATACCTGGCACAAAGCTGGTTATCAATAAACATCTGTGGGTGAATGTTTATCTTGTTTTCTTGTGTGATCCATTTGCAGATTTCCTTGATATAAAGAAAACAGTAGTACATGCCTGTAATCCCAGCACTCTGGAGGCTGAGACAGGAGAATCACCATGAGTTGGAGCCCCGCCTAGACTACATAGTGAGATCCTGTCTCAAAAAAAAAAAAAAAGAAAACAAAAAAACCCCACAAAAAACAAACAGTAGTGAAGTTGAATGACAGAAGGCAACTGGTGTGGTGCACTGCTGTAACCTAGCACTCTTGAGAGGCTGAGGCAGGAGGATCAGAAATTTCGAGCCTAGCCTGGGGTATTTGCTTATTTATTAAGGCAGAGTTTCGCTACATGATTTAGGATGGTTTTGAACTCAGTCTGTATTCCAGGTTGGCCTTGAACTCATGGTGATCCTTCTGCTTAGTTTCCCACGTGGTGGGATTACAGGCATGTACCAACACACCTGGCTCAGGCTAGGCAATTTAGCAGTTTAAAAATAATAAAGGGTTGGGGAACATAGCTGCAAAAGCCCTGGGTTCAGTCCCCAGTGCTACAAGCAAAATAAATAAACACATATATGAATACGTATCAGGGCTGGGGATATAGCTTAGTGACACCGTGCCTGCTTGGCAAGCACAAGGTTGTAATCTCAATTCTCAGTACCAAAAATAAATAAATAAATAAATAAATAAATATCAGATTCTAGCTGTTACAGAGACCATACAGTCTCCCAAAAAAGACAAAAACAAAACAAAAAAGCAGTCACAGATCCAGATTTGTCTGTGAGACATATGTACCTGTCATTTGTGTTTTGGAGTTTTTGGGGTGGCAGTTGTACCAGGAATCAAACTCAGGACCTCACACTTGCTAGGCATACACTGCACCACTGAGGTAAATCCCCAGCCCTGCTTTGTTTTTGAGAAAAGGTCTCACTACTTAGTTCAGGCTGGCCTTGAACTCACTGTGTAACCTAGACTGTCTTTAAACTCAAGATGATTTTCCTGCCTCAGCTTCCTGAGTGCTCAGATGACAGGCATGTGCCACTATCTCCAGCTTTGACTTTTTTTAACTTTTTTTTTTTTTTTTTGGTACCAGGGATTGAACTCATGACCTTGTGCTTGCCAGGCAGGTGCTTATGCCACTGAGCTAAATCCCTACCTCCTGTCCAGCTTTGATTTTTAATTCAGCTCCCAATTTTTTTGGTACTAGGACTCGAACTCAGGGCCTTGTGCTTGCCAGGCAGGTGCTTGTGCTGCTGAGCTATATTCCCGGCCCCCAATTTTTTTTAAAACAGATAGATTCAAACAAAAAACATCTTAAAACTGGGCAGCTGGAAAAAAAAAAAAACTGGGCAGCTGGGCATGGTGGCATACACCCATAATCCCAGCACTTGGGAGGCTGAGGCAGGAGGCTTGCTGTACAGTGGGCTATACAGTGAGGTCAAGACCAACCTGAACTATGTAGTGAAACTCTGTCTCAGAAAAACAAAACACCTCTGAAGGTTAGATGTGCTCCTCAGCTGCTGGTGTGTGCACCGAAGTTCAGTGACAGTGGAAGAACCGGACAAGCTATGTGAGTGTGGGTAAACCCAGGCTAGTCTGTGCACTCGGTGAAGACAGCCAGCACTGCTCACTCAGCACTTAGCTCCAGAGCAGCTTAATATCAATCATCTGCCCTTCACTGAGGCAACAGATGTTTTCTTGAATGCCCACCATGGGCTAGGCAACAAGGATCCTGTGATACAAGGTAAGCAAATAAGGAACCCATGTGGTACGGATGTTTAACGAGGGTGCAGTGATGGAGGCAGGTGAGGGTGCTGAGGTTCAAATGAGAACTCAGCTCTGCAGAGCCAGGAGGATGGTGGTCAGCAGAAGGAACAGCTGGCACCAACGTCCCTAAGTAAGAATGAGCCTAGAGTATGTGGGAGGCACCCAGTGGTTGCAGAGGTGGGAGACTAAGGGGAGGGGAGGGCAAGGAGAACCAAGGCTGGGAGGAGATGGGCCACCGCATGTCGGGGGGGAACCCTATGCTCCTGGTGCCACAGGGTCCGCTACAGGCAGAGCAGAGCATGTGTCTGTGCAGAAGGTGGCAGGAGGGAGATGGGCACAGGAGCTGCCGTAGAGGTCCTAGCAGAAGATGATTTTTAGCCTGGGCTAGGATGCAAACTGAACTGGAAAGGAAAGGGGGTCCATAGCAGGTGAGTGAGGGCTGTGCTCCCAAAGAGTACCGTTAGGATTCAAGACTCAGCTTCTATCCTGGGGAGCCCAGAAACAGCTCGGTTTGGGGAAGTCAGGGTTTGAAGAGGGAAAGTCTCTGGAGGAGCCAGGAGGGAGGGCAGTGGGGAGAGGCTGGGGATCCCCGAGGTCTAAGGCAGAAGGGCTTATGGGAGATGAGATGTGCTAAGAGGACACTAAGAAGAATCCAGCTTCAGACACTCCTACTGTCTGGAGATTTGGGCCAAGCTACCTACCTTGCAGGGTCTCTACTTCCCTTACCCCCAGTTCTAGCTCTGCCCCTTGGCCGTCAAGAGATGCTCTTGGATTTGTTTCTGCCCAGAAGCTCTAGCAGCCACCTCAAATGGACTCAGCCTTCTAGCAAGCTGATGGGCCCCTCCCTGGCCACCGGCACCCCTAGACTTACCAGTGCTGCTTGACTATTTACTAATGTGGAGGCCACAGAGCCCTGGCTGTGAATGACACTGTTTCCTGATGAATTTCTGCCTTAGGCCTTCCAGCCCACTGAGGGGGAGGTGCAGGCCCGGGGCTGGGACCCTGGGGACCTGCTGGAGGGGGCACTGCCCTGTAGCAGAGAGCTGGGGATGACAACCAGAGGAGGCAGCTTTGAGGCCCTGTAGACCTCCAGGGTCCTACATGAGGGTGCCATGGAGTCAGGTCGGGGTCCACCATGATGGCCACAGTCCTGCCTGCCAGGCTGCACTCCAGGCTCACAGTTGGCACAGTCTTCCTGTCTGGATGCAGAGACTATCAGCCCAAGTTACTGCCTCCTCCCTCCCTGCCCTTATGCCCGGCCACTGGCAAGTCTCAACCCAAGCCCCTGCTCCCCGTCAGCCCCACGAACTGCTGATGCTGTGGACACCCAAGTCTGACCACCTCTCCCCTCACCTGAAACAGCACCCGGAAGTCTGATGTGTGCTGGCCCCTGCCCCACTTCCTGCCCCTTCCCTGGGTGCCCTGCGAAGTCCCAAACCAGGCCACAACCTCCCCACAGTTCTGACTGTTCTATGACGTTTTGGTTTGTTCATTTGTTGTCTGTTTCCACTAGTGCTAGTTCTGTATGTAAGGGACCTTGTACTTAACCCCCTTTTTATAGCCTTACTTAACAATACGGTGGGCACGGCAGTTCACAGCCTGGGAATGCTGGGGCTACTGCAGTTCTGTAGTCCTAGCCTTCTAGACACTGAAGCAGGGACCACAGGGGAATTTAAGGTCCTGGACAACATAGCAAGACCCCATCTTAATAAATTATTCACCCATAAAATTCACCCTCATGAGGTGTACAGTTCAGTGGTTGTTAGTCTCCAGAGCTGCACACCATTACTATCTAGTCCAGAATATTTTTGTCACCCACCTCCCAAAAACATCTGGTGCTCATTACCAGTCATCCTCCATTCCCCCAACTCCCCAGCCCTCGGCCTTTATTACTCTGCTGTGTCTCTGGAGCATCTCTGTATCCCCAGTTCTCAAGGCCATGGGGATGAACTGATTGTATCCCCCATTTTACAGATGAGAAATCCAAAAGCTCAAGAACCTTCAGAATGGGGCTGGGGATTTTGCTCAGCGGCATAAGCATCTGCCTGGCAAGCACGAGGTCATGTGTTCAATCCCCAGTACCAAAAAAACAACAACAACAAACAAAAACAAAAAACCTTCAGGAAACTGACTTCCTCCAGGTTTGTATCTTGGGTCTCCCCAGAAGTGGGCTGCATGGGGACACTGGGGGCCTCGAGAAGAGAAGGAATCAGGTGAGGGCATCAGGCTCCTTGTGCCACAACCTGGCCATGGACCACATCGGGGCTCCTACAAGTGGGGAAGTCACTCTCCCAGCAGGCCTCTCCCAGAGGCAGAGCCAGCACTGCCTGCCCCTCAGGGAGCAGACCCCAGAGCAGGCAGGCAAGAGCTGAGCCCATCCAGGAACCTGGACACCCAGGAGGACTGAGGGTCCCAGGGGTTAGGTGCCAAAGTCCAGGTCCACCTCTTAACAGCTCTGGGATTTGTACAAACGATGGCGCCTCTCTGGGCTCTCTTAAAGTAGTAGCTTCTTTTGGTACCTCAGGGTTGCCTTGAGTCCACTGCCTACCAAGTATTAGAAACTACCCCTGGACCTGCACCTTCCAGACTCCCAGCCCAAGGCTGCAGGCCCATGTAGGCTGCAGCTTGGCAGAAGCTGCACTGTCAAGAGTCCAGGGCCAGGGCTGTTGTCAGATTCCCTGGTCTGTGGAAGCCTGTCCCAACTGTGACAAGGGTTTAATAATGGGCTAGCCTCCCTCCTGCAGTGATGAGGGCCTGGGACATGCAGTTATCAGCGCCCTCTGGGCCCCACAGAGGGCCCCACACGGGGAAACCAGACAGGCTCCTTCTCCAAGCTGCCTTCCCTCCCCAGGGCTGCTCCCATCCTGGCCTTTCATCTGAGGTTTAATTAGCTAGGCTCCCTTATTAGCCCCTTGGGCGGGAGCCATCACTCCCATTTTATAGGTGGGGAAACTGAGGCACCTAGAGGGAAGTGGTTTGGGACTGTCGCCTGTGAGTCAGCTGTGCAGCCAGAGCCCAGAGGAGCCAAGACCAGGCCTTCTGGCTAGACCTGTCGCTCTGGGTGCATGTCTCCATCCCCTCACACACACCCCCGTCCCGGGGCACCCAGACAGCCTCCTTTACAGCTCTTCTGCACCTCTCCCACCTGGATCAGCGACAGGATGGGGGCAGGGAGGGCCTTGGGCAGCCTGGTGGAAAGAGAAGCTGGTAGGCAGCCGCTGGCATGGGGGCTGTGTTTCATCTTCAAAGCGGCTTGTTAAGAGGTGTTGGTCAGGCTGGTGGGTGGCAAGGTTTGTGGGCCCCTAGTTCTGTGTCCTGGAAACCTGCGGTCGGTGGGAGTCCCGTAGCCTGGGTCTCAGCCTAGAAGAGGCTGCTAAGTCAACTCCAGTCCCCGCACCCAGGTCGCCCAGAAACAGCCAGGAGCCATCCCCCTAGATGTCAGGAGTGCTGGGTTCTGGCCAGGCTTTGCCCTAGGGGTTGGACGGCCAGGCCTCTCTCCCTTGGGCCTTGGTTTCCCGGCTGTGCTAGGCATGCAGCGAGCCCTGTGACCAGCCAAGTCCTGCCAACCCGCACGTCCCCAGTCTATATCCCGTTGTTTTCTGGCTTCACTAAGCTTGTGGTCTTGCCCCGCCCGGTTTGCCCCGAGTGCAGTCCAGACCCCTGGAGTCCATAAGCTCAGCCTCTGGCAAAGGTCAGCAGCTTCCGCCGCGCCACGATCCTGCGCCGGGTCCTCACCCCCAAGCCCAGCCGGTGGGGGGCCAAGGCGGCGTCGGGTACGCGGAACCAGGCCCTGCGGCGCCTGCCCGACCGGTTCCGCGGAGGCCGCGCGCGCTCTTTCCGCGGCGCTGGGGGCCGCGCCTCGCGTAACCCCCGGCGGCCGCCCGCGGCCCTGCAGCCGCGCGCCCCCAGGAGCACGGTACGCTCGGGCGCCGGCGGGGTCGCGCGGCGACCTCCTGGAGGCGCGGATCGCGCGAGTGCCCTGGATCGTGGAGCTGGCCGTCGGGATCCGGCCCATCCAGCTCCGCCGCCCCTGCCTCGGCCTGCGGCGGTTTCGGGGGAGGGGGGCGCGCGGCGGGACAGTTACTCAGCCCCAGCGAAACCGGCGAGTCGGCACCTGCCGGGCAGGCGGCGGCCCCGTTACGCCCCGCCCCGCGGGCCCTCCGGTCTCAGCCGCCCACGCGCCGCGCCACGCCCTGCGCCGCGCGCCCGGAAGGAGCCGGCCGCCCGAGCGCCCGCGGCGGCTGAGTCAGGCGGTGAGAGGCCGGGCCGTTACTGTGGGCGCCGGAGGCCCGGGCGGCGCCGCGGTTTCGGTGCGGGTCGCGGGCGGCCTAATGAGCTCTCTGCACGCACCCTCCTGGCGCCCCGCCCTGCGCGTCTGCGCTCCTGCGCCGAGCGGGGTCCCTGCGGCCGTGCAGTCACGCCCCTGAAACTTCGCGGGTTCAACTGGGGACTCGGACGCGGGGTCACCGCTGCAACCTGCGAGACGGTCCTGGAGTGACTGCGGGGCCCCTGGGGCGTGGCGGTGCGGGGTCCGGGCGCCCTCTGGCGGCCGCGGGACCCGGTGTGTGGTCGCCGCCGCGCCGGGCGCAAGGCTTGCTCTCTGAACTCCGCAGGGATCCGTGCCACCGACCATGGGGCCCCTGGGCCGCGAGGCGTGGGCCCAGCGCCTGGCGGCCTTCCGGGCCAGCCCGTCCGCCTTCCTGGCAGGTGCGGACGGTGAGGACTTGGGTCGAGACCTGCTGAGTGACCTGAGGAGTGAGAAGCTGAGCGAGCAAACCAAGGTACGCTTAGCACGTGACCCTGAGCAAGACCACAGGGTCACCCCAGCCTCCCGTGCCTGCCTTGAGCTTCGTCTTCATGATTCCCCCTTGAATCTCCCTCCTAGGTTTCTTTGCTGGCCCTGAGCTTGGAATACCCAGCCGAGTTGTGGCCTGACAGTCCTGCAGCCGAAGCGGCCGCCACCTCCTTGTTGGACACCCTGGTCCTTCTACCCCCACGGCCCTCAGCTCTCCGGAAGCCGCTGCTGCTGGCGGTCACCACCCTGCTGGTGACAGGAGATGTGCTAGGCCCCACCTCGGCAGCCTCCTGCCGGCTCCTGCCCCTGCTGCTAGGCCTCGCCTCGGGCCGAGACGTGGGGCGAGGCTTTGGCTCCGTCTCGGAACAGCGCCCCCTGCAGGCCACAGCGTGCGAGTGCCTGCGAGAACTGGAGAGCTGCAAGCCTGGGCTGCTGGGGGGCTCACTGGGGCTGCTTAGGAGTCGGCTGGGGCAGGAGGGCCCCATTCAGCCACTCAGCCTGCTGCTGGCACTTTCTCTGAGGGACACCTTGGTGGTGCAGTCCAGGTCTGGGGCTGGCTTGCAGGGCTTGCTTGTGCCTGGGGTCTCCATTGGGGGTGGTCCCTGGGACTGGACCCTGGCTGAAGAGGGTGGTGCCCACCTTCTGCCCCAGGCACCTAGCTGGCCGGCCACTGAGGAGGGGGAGCGAGGCCTTGCAGTGCTGGAGCTCATTCCTGAGGAGGCCCGGGAGCTGAGGGCTGTTGTAGCCCAACTTCTGGACACTTCCTATCTGCTCACTCCTGTGGCCCAGGCCCAGCTTCTATGGCTGCTGGGCTGGGCCCTGCGGGGTCTGCGGGGGCAGCCACCAGCGCTCTTCAAACCCCAGCTGGTGCGGCTCCTGGGTACCGCACAGCTCACACTGCTGCATGCTGTTCTTGCTCTCAAAGCTGCCTTCGGGGAAGCACTGTTCACCGCTCAGGATGAGGCCCTGCTGCTCCGCCGACTCACCTTGGCTGCTCAGCATCCGTCCCTGCCCCTGCCTACCCACCTCTTTTACCTGCATTGCCTTCTGAGCTTCCCTGAGAATTGGCCACTGGGCCCCGAAGGGGAGGAGGCTGCCCCGTTGCTGCTGGAGCCCCAGCTGTGCCGAAGCCTCATGCCCAGTCTCCTGCATGAGCCCATGGCCCTGCTGGCCCGCCTGCATTTGCTGTGCCTACTGTGCACTGAAGAAGAGGAAGCGGACCAAGGCCAGCTTCAGAGCCCTCAGCAGTACCTGGAGGAGCTGCTGGCTGGCTTGCGACAGAGGGCAGCCCTGGATGGCAGTCCCCGGGCCTTGGCCACTCTCTGCTTCCAGGCTTCATACCTGGTTGCCAGCTGCCTAGCTGGGCAAACAAAAGTGCTGACACCTTTGATTCACGGGTTGGCCCAGCTGTACCGCGCTCGGCCTATGCTTGCACCCCACTTTGTGGACTTCTTAGATCAGGTAGGCCCCGAGCTGGGGGAGCCCCTGAAGAGGACGCTGCAGCAGGAGGTCATATCCACGCCTGGCAAGAATGAAGGTCTTCGCTGGCACCTGCAAGTGCTGGCAAAAGTAGCAGAGGGAGATGCTCAGAGTGCCACTCTCAGCTTTCTGCAGGATGCTGCTGCCCACTGCACAGACTGGACCCTGCAGCAGGCTCTGCTGCGAGTCTGCCGGGCTCTGTTGCAGGCAGAAGGAGGAAGAGGCCTGGAGGACTTGCTGCAGGTGCTGGCCAGGCAGCTGGAGGACCCTGATGGGCGGGACCATGCCCGCCTCTACTACATCCTTCTGGCTCACCTGGCAGGGCCCAAGTTAGGAGTAGCCCTGGGCCCCTCACTTGCAGCACCTGCACTGGCCTCTTCCCTGGTGGCTGAGAACCAGGGCTTTGCCGTGACACTGATGGTGCAGGAGACCCCAGCTCCCATTCGGCTGAGTGTGGGGCCCAGGATGGCCAAAGGCCCATTACCAGTCCTTCAGCTTCACATAGAGGCCCTGGAGCCCATCTACTCTCTGGAGCTGCGCTTCCGTGTGGAAGGACAACTCTATGCACCCTTGGGGGCCATCCATGTGCCCTACGTGTGTCCTGGCCACCCCGCCCACCCGCTGTTCCTGCCCCTGCAGCCTCGACGGCCAGCCCCTGCACAGCTGGAGGTCCAGGCCCTTTTCAGCACACCTGCTGGCCTCACATGCCATGCCCTCCTGCCACCCCTGTCTGTGAACTTCCAAGACCTCTTTTTGCCTTTCCCCCAGCCCCCTGATGGGGCAGAACAGGGCTTCTTTGAGGGGCTCTGGGACTCCTGCCTACCAAAGGGTGCCGAGAGTCGTGTGTGGTGTCCACTCACATCACAAGGGCTAGAGACCTTGGTGTCCCACCACTTAGAGCCCTTTGTGGTAGTGGCCCAGCCCCCCACCAACTACTACATAGCCATTCGCCTGCTCCCAGCCTCCATGCTCCTCCTGCGGCTGGAGGCGGCCCAGGTAGACGGGGTCCCTGTGGCCCTGCGAACTGATGACTGGGCTGTGCTTCCTCTGGCAGGGGACTATCTCCGAAGCCTGGCAGGCACTGAGTGAGCCTTGGAAAGCCAGGTGGGAATAGGACAATGGCCTTTGTGGGACCTACAGTAGCTCCTTTTCCATAAAAACCCACATTCACCCATCTACCTCACTGGCGTGTTTTCTTTTGCATCCTGGTTAGGAGCAGACTCACTGAAGTAGGGTCACAGGCCCCATACTGAACCCTAAGATTTTATATAAAGCCCTATGTTTTCTTTTTTCTTTTTTGTATTTTTCTTATTTAAAGAGAAAAAAAACCCAAACCAAACAGAATAAAGGGTAGTAACAATGCAGAATTCCAAGGAAAAAAGGAAAAGAACAAAACAAAAAAACACTAAGAAATCATTACTTGATAAATTTAGCCCTATGTTTTCTTCCTGTTTGGATATATTAAGAATCTCCAAAATCTGCCTAGAAGGCAGGAGGGAAAAAACCTTTCTGTTTCCCAGAAAGGTTCTATGTTTGCCCAAGATCACTCAGAAATGCAGTATGTAGAGAGGCTACAGCTAGAACTTGGGCATCCTGTCTTGCGGGCTGGCTGTTTTTAATTGCCGAGATTTACAAGGTCCCTGGCCCAGAGAACTCAGGCTGTCGGGATGGTGGGCTTGCAGCTGAGACCAATAAGAGTAGCTTCAGGGGCCACGTGGCCCCTTCCTCATTTTTCCAGGCTGCACTGATTGGAACCAGCTCCAGGGAAAGCCTTCCAGGAATGGTTGGAGCAGAGAAAGAGGGGCCCATGTGAGTTGGGCTAAAAGTAGGCTGGCTTGTCCAACCCCAACCCGAAGACGCCCAGGCTGTGCTTAGGAATCTCAGGTAAGAACTCGTTCCCCCAGTTATTTTTCCAAACGTGGAAGACAATTAGGGTTCAGGTGGACTGAGCTGACTTTGCTGCCCGGCACTGAGCCAGTGCTTCCCACACGTATCACCTCATGTCATCCTTGAGGTGCCTCTGCAGGGCCCCACAGGTGTGGAAGCCTGTAGGCCAAAGGGGTTGAGTGACTTTTCTAAGGTCGCCCAGCTAGTTGGAAATAGCATTTTGTCACCAGGTAGCAAGTTTCCATTACTGCGCCGTCAAGAGCTCAGCGCTGCAGGGGCCACGCAGTCTCTAACCCTGTGCCCCAGGCAAAGCCCAGGGCGCTGTGAAAGCGGCTGTCCACAGTGGGAGGAGGGAGGACCCCCCCCCCCTCAGTCTGCCTGGGAGCTCCCAGCCCTCCTGAGGCCGGTTGAAAGGAGGTCCTGGGCCTGCAGGAGCTGGCAAAGGTCAAACAGGCTTGCTCTGTCACCTTGCAAGCCATTGCCAAATTAGGAAGGGCTTAGTTTCAGGAAACAAACTTCTCCAGCTGTTTCCAGCAGAGATAGGAGGTGAGACAAAAATCTCAGTTACCTACAGAGGCCCTGGGGAGACTGGAAGAGGAGGCTTCCAGGAAGCCACCAGTGCAGCTGTTGGGTTCTGGAACATCTGCCTGCTTAAACTCTAGCCCCTCTCAGCACCAGGAAGCCAGCTAGGACCAGGTGTGTGTGCCCAGCCACTGCCACAGCGTTGTCACATCCAGGCACAAAGCCAAAGACCTGAGCTGCTGCTGAGCCTGAGCTTCCACATCTGGAGTTGAAGCCAACAGCCTTGCCCTGGCCTCAGCCATCGTATCACTCAACAGCTGACTGGGGATCAGTTTCTCATGCAGGACACTTAATGGCAAGGGAGTCCAGAAAGTAGTGTTAATCGTTAGCCCAAGATGAAGATAAATGGCCCATGTACGGACCGGTCATCCATCTTTGTCCTGCACCCATGCATCCAGCATCTCACTTAATCCATTTTATCCATCCACTCCTCCAGTGCTGGACACCAGATGACCTCCAGCCTCCACCCCACCCACTCCACTCATACTTCAGACCCTGCCTATAAGTCCCACGCTGTGATCTGCAAGTCCCATGCTGTGACCTGCAAGTCTGACCACAGCCCACAATGGGCTGCAGATCAGGATTCCCACAACCCCCTCCTGAGATTTGATAATTTCCAGGATAATTCACAGAACTCAGTGAAACCCTCTGCTTAACATTTATTCATTTATTACCCAGGATGTTCTAGCCAAAGATTTAGATGAACTTGCAAATGGAAGAGACACTGGGCCAAGTATGGGGGTGATGAGGGGTTCCCATGCCCTCTCTGCAATGTGCCTCTCTCCAGCGATCGCCACATGGAAGCTCCCGGGAAGTTCCCCCAGCCCTGAAGTTCAAGGGTTCCTCTTACAGACACAGACTCTCAGTAACTCAGTTTCCAGCCCTTCATCTCTCCCTGAAAGATGGTGACTGTAAGTTCCAGGGTTCTGCCAATGCTGTGGCTTCCTGTTTGTTATTTAGTTAGTTTATTTTGGTGTGGACAGTCTGGTGACAGCCCCTATCCTGCACCCAGCCAGGAATCACATCATTAGGACAAAACACACTGGGACCCAAAACAATTTGCCATGGTGTGTATGTGTGGGGTGGGGGGTGATTTGTTAGCATTTATCTTTGTACTTGTAGAAATACTTCAAGAACACAAAAATGAATATGCAGCCTTTTTTTTTTGGCAGATCTTTAAATGTTACATGTCTATGTTTGTGGTAACAGTCATGATCCCACCTAAGGGCCAGGGGTGTAGCTCAGTCCTGCAGCGATTGCCTGGCAAGTGTGGCCCTGAGTTCAATTCCCAGTATAAAAAATACCCAAAAAACAAAAAAAGCACCATAGGGAGGTGCAGAGTGGTGAGCTAACTTTAAATAATGTGTTTTTATCTGATGTAATGGATGCCGATTCAAAAAAAGGTTCACAAAACTTTAATTACTTTCCCCTATCTGGGGAGAATTAAACAATGAACAGAGCTTCATATAATATGGATATAGAAGCCAGCATGATGGAGCACACCTATAATCCCAGCACTTGGGAGGCTGAGGCAGGAAGATGGCCATCCTGGACTACATAGTTCAAGACTAGCCTGGACTACAGTGAGACCCTGTTTCAAAAAATATGGATATAGAATTTTTTGCTGTAATCACTCTGTAATTAGGTACTGTGCTCACTTCAACAGCGCATATACTATGTAATTAAGTACTAATTTTCACATTGTTGCATGATATCTTTTTGCCACTAACTAGAAACAAAAAAATTCAAAGCAAAAATTGTGTCCAGGTTCTGAAGGGCATCAACAAAGGATACTTTTATGCTATTTATTTATTTATTTTTGGTACCAGGGATTGAACTCACAACTGTGGACTTGCAAGGCAGGCACTTATGCCACTGAGCTAAACCTGCAGCTTTTTTTTTTTTCTTTTTGGTATCAGGGATCAAACCCAGGACCTCACACCTGCCAGGCAGGCGCTTAAGCTGCTGAACTAAATCCCTGGCCCAACAAGGAGTATTTGTAAAAAACAGTTACTTTGTATGTGTGTGTGTGTGTGTGTGTGTGTGCGCGCGCGCGTCAGGGATTGAACTCACAACCTTAAGCTTGACAGGCAGGCACTTACACCACTGAGCTAAATCCCCGGCAATAATTGCTTTATTATAAAGAGAAGATCTCACAAATCCTTATTTAATATTTTGTTGTCACTGCCCACTGTTGGTACTTTTTGAGTTAACAATGATTGTTGATTTGGAAGTCAACATCCTGTCTTAAAATTGAGACAGTATGTCAAGGGCATGAGAATGCTGTCTATAGACCTGCAGTATACTTTGCTTTATACTGAACATTCTTCATAGTAAGCAACTGTCAGGGAAGAGAAAGATTTCAACATGTTAGCTGGGGAGACCCCAACCTGTAGACCTCAGCAATCAATGATTTTCCAAATCAGAAAGTACCAGACTGTGAGGCCAGCACCACTCCAATACTAACAGAGAAATACATTACCAAAAAGAAAAGAAGGCCAGGGATTTGGCTCAGTGGCTTAAGTGCCAGCCTGGCAAGTGCAAGGTCATGAGTTCGATCCCTGGTACCAAAAAAAAAAAAAAGAAAGAAAAAGAAAACCACAGACTAAGGTCTCCCATGCACCCAGATGCAAAACACTTTGACAAACTATTAGCAAATTAAGGGCTGCAGGTATAGCTTGTTGGTAGGATGTTTGCCTGGCCTGCACAAGGCCCTAGGTTTGAGCCCCACATCATTAAATAATTTAAAAATTAGCAAATTGAGCACATGCCTAAATTCCAGCACTTGGGAAGCTGAAGCAGGAGGATCACCATGAGCTACGTAATTGAAGGACGACTTGAACTACATAACAAGACTGTGTCTCAATACGATAAAATAATAACAATTCCCATGTTTCAGCCAACAATGTATAAAGAGAATTATATGCCATGAACAACTGGGATGTATCCCAAGTATGCAAGGCTGATTTAACTTCAAAAATCAATCATATTATCAGGTTCAAAAAGAAATACCACAGAATAATATCAATATGTGGAGAAAGGGCATTTGACAAAATCCAACATTCATTCATGGTAAAAACGCTCAGAAAACTAGGAGGGGAACCTCCTTGAATTAATAAAAAATAGCTGTAAAAAATTCTCCATTTAAATAAAGAGAAGGAAGAGAGGAAGAAAGGAAGAGAAAGAGCCCCCTTTTTGAAATGGGCTCACTGTGTAGCTCAGGCTGGTCTTGAACTCACTACGTAGCCCAGGCTGGCCTTGGACTTGTGGCAATCCCCCTGTCTCAGCCTCCCAAGCGCTGGTATTACAGGCATGCACCACCATACTCAGCCCATTGTTCCCTCTGAGGACACTGCTTCTATGTCCTACCAGCCTCTGACTTGACACCACCACCATAATTCAATAATTCAATAATTACTTTCCCTGATATCTACTCAAATGAGCTGAACACTTACATTTACATAGAAGCTTGCACACAGATGTTTATAACAGCTGTATTCATGATTGCCAAATCTTAGTAGCAGTTGGCCATGGTGCCACAGGACTGTTAGCCAGCTACTGGGGAGGCTGAGGCAGGAACATCACAAATTTGAGCCCAGACTGGGAAACTTAGCAAGTTTTCACTCAAAATTTAATTGAATGTTTTCACAAAATTTTTAAAAATTTAAAAAGGGCTAGATGTAGCTAAGGGGCAGACATGAGGCCTTGAGTTCAATTCCTAGTACTGAAAAAGAAAATCCCCTTCCCCTGCAAAGGTCCATGTGGTAAAACCTTGGTATCCAGGGTGGCACTGTTGGAAGGTGGCAGAACCTCTGAGTGTAGTGAGTTCAAGACCAGCCTGAGCTACACAGTGAGACCCTGTCTCAAAAAGGGGGAACTCTCTGGATCTTTCCCTCCTGTTCTTCCTGTCTTTCTTTTCTTTATTTAGATGGAGAAAGTACATGCTCAGAAGAGTATTGGCCCTCAAGAGAGAGTCTTTTTTTTCTTTTTATTTTCCTTTTCTTTCTTTTTTTTGGTACTGGGGATCAAACTTGTAACCTCATGCTTGCCAGGCAGGCGCTCTGCTGCTTAGCTAAGCCCCCAGCCCTGTAGCCTTTTTCTTCTGCGTAGCATCCTGGCCGGGAAGTGAGCAGTTTTGCATCCGCCATGATGTGCACCACAGCCCAAGCCAACCAGTCCTGCACTGAAATCTCCAAAAACGTGGGCCAAAATGAATGCTGTCCATTAATAAGTTGGTTATTTCAGGTGTGGGTTGCAGTGATAGAAAGCGGTCACACATCACACAACCAAGGCCAAACTCGGGGTGGCGGTGTAAGTTCCCCCAATGTAATCAATGGTGGTGCCTATAGGGTCCCTCCGTTTCCCGTGTGTGTTCTCTTTCCTCACTGAGAAACAGAATGCCAGGACTGCACTGGGGCCTGCCCGGCAGCAGACTCTTTCCAGCAAGCTTGAGCTGAACTCGGGCTTTGAACTTTCTCAGGCTCTGATAAACGTGTCAGGCTGCTGCTCAGAACACCGAAGGAAACCAGCGCCAGCTCTGAGCCAGTTTCTCAAACCCTGTATGGCATACCTGCCCCTACCGACCGGCGCCCCGCAGTGCAGACAGACTTCGCTGAAGGTGGACCTCACTTCTTGCATCCTTGTTTATGGCCAGGACCTGAGCAGCACACTGTAAATTCCTCCCTCCCCAGGAACTCTTCAGGTGACTCACCCCGGTGTTTAGTGCTTCTTTCTTCCCAATCTCACCAGTCTTGTTGCAGGACAATGGGGTGCAATTCCCAAAGGAACGCACCTGCCACCATCTTGGGAGGCATCTTCTCCTTGGGTTGGATGGGGGTGTTGACAATTGAGGAGGCACTGGATTTACAGAAATCTCTGTATCATCTGTTTAGTTTTGCTGAACTGCTCTTAAAATATATGTGCTTAAGAAAGAACTCACACTTCCTGATTTCAAAACTTACTACAAGTGGTGGTGCAGGCCTGTAATCCCAGCATTGAGGAGGCTGAGGCAGGAGAATCATTGAAAGTTTGAGACCAGCCTAGGCTACAAAGTAAGCTTGAGATCATCCTGAATGGCACAGAGAGACCCTGTCTCAAAAAGACAAAAGGCAACAAACAAACAACAACAACAAAAAACACCACCTTACTACAAAGCTACAGTAATTGAAATAGTGTTGCTCCCATGAGATTGACTTATGGGCAATGGAATAAAATTGAGAACTCAGAAAGAATCAGTTATAGTCAATTGATTTTTCATAAGGGTATCAAGACCATTCAGTGATGAAAGAACTGTCTCGTCAACAAATAGATTGGGTGCAACTGGATGAATGAAGCAGGATCCCTACTTGAAACCATCACAAAGATTAACTCAAAATAGATCAAAAATCGGAGTTGTATGGCTAAAATTATAAAATACTCAGAAGAAAAGGTAAAGGTAAGTTTTTATGACCTTAGATTTGACAATGGTTTTTTTTTTTTTTTAGACATGATGCCAAAAATATAAACCACAAAAGAAAAAATAGGTGAATTAGATGTCATTAAAATGTTTTTTGGGTTTTTTTTTTTTGAGTTTTGGGTTTGTTTGTTGGAGATCAATTCTCCCTATGTAGTTCAGTTTGGCCTTAAAATCACTATGTAGCCCAGGCTGGCCTTGCACTCACAACTGCCTGCCTCAACTTCCCAAGGTCTGGGATTTTTTTTTTTTTTTTTTGCAGTACCGGGGATTGAACTCACAACCTCATGCTTGCCAGGCAAGCACTTAAACCGCCGAGCTAAATCCCCAGCCCCCCCAAGGTCTGGGATTATAGGTTGATTGCAAATAAGGTCTTACTGGAACACAACCACATTTGTTAATTTATAAATTCTCTATGACTGTTTACGTGCTGCAAGAGCAAAGCTGAGTATTTGCGGGAGACCATATAGTTCACAAAACCTAAAATATACATGGGAAGGGGCCCAAGAAATGGAGGTGGGGAGCACAGGGGAGGGGATTTAAAAGAATTCAGATGTATTAAGTGCTGTACTGATTCCCCATGATAAATGTAATCATGTACTGCAGACTCATAAAAATAAAAATAAACTAAAATATTCTTTGATCCTTTATAGGAAGTTTTTGAAGCCCTGCCACAGATAAGAATAAATTGGAAATTAAAATAGAAAAAACACCCAATTTCCCCCCAATTTTTAAAAAAATATTACATGGTTTCTCTCTTTTTTTTTCAATTTTCCCCCCAATTTTGATAGAAACAAGGGTAAATGATTCAGAAGTCGTTTCTTTCTTTCTTTCTTTCTTTCTTTGAGACAGTGTCTCTTACTATAATTCAGGCTGGACTTGCACTCCCTGTGTAGTCCAGGCTGGCCTTGAACTCACAGCAATCCTCCTGCCTCAGCCTCTAGAGTGCTGGTACTATGGGTGTATACACTCAGCCTAAATTTTGGTTTATAGAGGGTCTTGCTATATATTCCAAAATGGCCTTGAATTTACTGTGTACTCCAGGCTAGCTTTAAATTTAAAGTGATCCTCCTGCCTCAGCCTCCTGAGGGTTGGGACTAGTGGCATATACTGCCACAGTCAGCTTGAAATGAACTTTATTATAGTAACTACTACACATGAAGTCACAACTGTATAAACAGGAGATATAAATATATGGAATTGCTTTTTTTTTTTTGTCTTCTTGAGACCATGTATCACTATGCAATTCAGGCTTGCCTTGAACTCACTTTATAGCCCAGGCTGGCCTGGAACTCCCTCAAACTCAAAGCAATCCTCCTGCTTCAGCCTCCTGAGTGCTGGGATTGCAGGCGTGTTTCACCATGCCCACAGGAAGTGCCTATTTTATTCTCGATGGAAAACTAAAGCAAGACTCTCTGAATCTGTCAAACTCTGCAGCCCAAGCCTACCAGGAATACTTCCACAGTTGAATAAACTAGGTATAGCATCTTGCACATTGGCAGATGTAGTAAGAGCATGCTCTGAGAAATGTAGGGCTTGTTGGGTTTATGTTCAGGTTCAGTGATCTGAGGAAGGACTTGGGAATTGGGGCTTCACTCTGGATCTACTGCTGTCAGGAGCAGGGCTGTTTCTGTGATGGGCTGGGAGGAGAGCAGACTAGAGGAAAGCTGATGCTGTAATCAGTAAAGAAGTGACCTCACTGTTACCCAAGGAAGAGGGACATCTCATTTGTTTTCACCATTGGGGCAATGCTTACATTTTGCTAGTGCTGAGATATGATTATGGAGGAGTTTCCTGGTTTTTTGTTTGTTTTTGTCTTTTTGAGACAGGGTCTTGCTATGCAGTTCAGGCTGGCCTTGAGCTCACTTTGTAGCCCAGGCTGGTCTTGAATTTGCAACGATCCTCCTGCCTCAGCCTCCTGAGTGCTGGTATTACAGGCATGGGCCACCACACCCCCCTAATTTCCCATCTTCTTCTTAGGCAGAGAGTGACCTTGTCTGATGTTGAGGTTCTGTGCTATTGTATATGTTCAATAGAATAGCAGGAGTATTAGAAAAGAAAGTAAATTACAAGACACATTACCAAAAATTACCAGTTTGAAAAAGATGACTAATTTTAGAGAATCCAATAAAAAAATAGAAACTATCACAAACAAAATTCCTTTGGTATCTAGTTAAACAACTAAAATACAAAAATCAACATCGTTACAGAACCCCTGAATGTTTGACAGCTGTTTCTTTTTTATATCTATAAACCAGTGCAATTTTAATCCAAATATCCAGTCTTATATGTTACTTGTATGTTACTTGTATGGAAGAACATGACAAAATATCTTAACAAAATATCTGGTTATCTGAACGAATAAACAGAGAAGAATTAAACCAAACAACAGTACTGCAAAACTAAGACATAATGAGAAAATATTTGCAAGTCAGTACAAAAAAATAAGTGTCTGTTGTATAAGAATCATCGATTGAAAAAAGAAAAGAAACCTCCTGAGTGCTGGAATTACAGACTTGTGCCACCACGCTCAGCTCGTTTTATTTTTAAAATTTTTATTTTTTTGTTTTTTTGGCCTTTTGAGACAGGGTCTCACTATGCAATGCAAGTTAGCCTTGAGCTCACTTTATATATAGCCCAGGTTGGTCTCGAACTCAACGAACCTCCTGCCTAAGCCTCCCCAGTGTTGAGATTATAGGCGTACACCACCAGGCTCAACTCGTTTTATTTATGTTATGTTATGTTATGTTATGTTATGTTATTTTTTGTCTTTTTGAGAAAGGGTCTTACTATGGGGTTCAGGCTGGCCTTGAGCTCACTTTTTAGCCAAGCGTGGTCTCGAACTCGCAGTGAAGCTCCTGCCTCAGCCTCCCGAGTGCTGAGATTACAGGCGTGCGCCACTGCGCCCAGCTGCTCTGCTCGTTTTAGTTTTACAAAGAATATCTATCACTTTAAAAATTGGTAAACAAAAAGAGCCGGGCGTGGCTTGTAGAGCGTGAGCTCCCGGAAGGACTACGTTTCCCAGGAAGTTCTGCGCCGGCGCGCCCCTCCTCCCGACAGGCCCCGCGCGCTTCCGCGCCAGCTTCAGCCTCAGCCCGCGAGTGCAGGGCAATGGAGAGTAGCTACGAGATTGCCGTGGAAAAGCAGCGTGTCCACGTGCGCCCCGCCACGCTTCCCGGTGCCGCCCCGGCCTCGCTGCACCTTCTTCCCTGCGACGTGCTGGCGAACCGGCCCGCCCCCGTGGAGCATTTCTTCACGCCGGCCATTCGCCAGGGCGCCGACGGTGAGCCTCGCGGCCGGACCGCGCTCCCGGCAGCCCCCGCAGCTGTCCCGGCCGGAGCGCTCTAAAGCCCCGCGCCTCTCTGCAGGATTTCAGGTGTCGTTTCGGGGGCGTAGCCTACGTGGCGAGGAGGTGTCTGTGCCGCCCGGCCTCGCGGGATACGTGATGGTGCCAGAGACTGGAGAGGGACAGATACAGAGGCAGGACTTCGGACGCTCCGAGAACAATGGCGAGGAAGAGGAGCAGGAGCCGCTGGAGCGGCGCTTCGTGAGCAGAGAGGGGGGAATGGCAAGAGGGCGGGCGGGCGGGCGCGGTGGTCCCGATGCTGAGCTAAGTCCCTTCCCCAGGACCGGTTTATCGGAGCCACCGGTAGCTTCAGCCGCTTCACAGTATGGGGCCTGGAAACTGTCCCTGGCCCGGATGCTAAAGTGCGGGGTGCCCTAGCTTGGCCTACCCTCGCCGCAGCGGTGAGTCGACATATCGGCCCACTCCCCAGGGGCAGCCCTTCCCCTGTCCCCGGTTTTGTTTCCCGCAGTGGATTTGGGGCATTAAGGCTGGGGAGCAGGCAGGGCCCTGGAACCTTGGTTTGGAAGATCAGACTGGGTGCCAGGTGAAGCACTACTTGCCCACTTCTTTCCTCTGGCCTTCCTGAAAGGGTCCCGAGTAGCAGGGTCTCACAGCAGAGGTGCTCCCTGTTGCAGATTCACGCACAGGTGCCCGAGGACTGAGGAGCAAGGTTGGAATCGAAAGCCATGGATTCCTTCACATCAGCAACCAGCTCTGCGCTTTGGAGCCACTGATTACATCCGCCCAATAAAGGAGCTTCTCATGGCATCCATGAGTCTGTGGGCATCTTAGTGCCCCCAAGCTGGTATGGCTCCCTCCCCCACAACAAGAGCCCTTGGTGGCCCTGGCTTGTAGAAACAATTTATTGCTGGGGCCATAGGCTAGAATTTTGCAGCTTTGCTGAGGGTAGTGACCATGCCTGTAATTTCAGCACTCAGGAGGCTGAAGCAGGAGGATCACTGGGAGTCTGAGGCAAGCTTGGGCTAGGTAATGAGTTCAAGGCCAGCCTGGACTACATAGCAAGATCCTATCAAAAACAAGCAGAAAGGGTTAAAAAAAAGTTTGCAGCCAGTACCTACCCCACCCTCAGTGTTTACTTTATAAAAGAAAGCTTTACAATCACCAGCGGACTTTACAGGGTGCTGCCCCCCCCCCAACTCACTGTACACAGCTGCCTGGCTCCCTCTGGTCCCTGGTTCGTTGTGGGCCTGGGCTTGTAGGCAGCTGACCATGGAGCTGGCCCTAAGCCCTGAGTGCACCTTGGTGCTGGCCCCTCCCCTCCTCTGGGCGCAGTCCTCAGCCATGTCTCTCTTGGCATGTTTCCTGGGAGCCCCCGGAGGGCTGACCAGGCTGATGGCCCCAGTTCTGTTGGCTCATGCTGCTACAGCAGGCAGTTGCCTGGTCACCACTTTCCTCTCTTGCTCCAATCCTTGGGAGTGAAGTGTAGACACTTGGAGTCAATTCGAAGGAGTCGCTTGAGCATAGCTCGCTCATGCCCATCCACGATGTCCTCTGACAAAGTGAGGATGTACTGGCCCTGAGCAAGAGACAGACCAGAAGGTGGTCAGCCCACACAGTGCTCACTCAGCACCCACTTGCCTGTCCCCAGCATGTTTCCCTACCTTATAGTAGTTGATGAGGTTGAGGTACTGCAGGGTGGAGATGACATCCTCTTTCTTGATACTGGTGATTTCACTGATCTCGCTGTGAGAGGGTAAAGGTCAGGTCCCCTCAGGGCCTGCACTTGTCCCAGGGGCCCCAGGCCATGCCATGCACCCCCAGGTAGGTGGAACCAGGCTCACTTGATGGTGATCTGCGGCCTCTCCCCACTTTCTGACTTCAGCCCCATCAAGATTTCCAGGATCGTCTGCGACCAGTAACTTCTATAGGATAGGAGGCCAAGGTCGGAGAGGGGCTTCTCAGGGGTCCCTGTCTTCCCCTCCACCTTGGAGAGTTCGTAGCCTAAAGCAATGAAGCAGGAGATGGTGCGTAAGCACACGCAAGTGAGCATTGTTTATGAGCATGGTCTATGGAGCCCAGCTGCCTAGTTGCCACCTGGCCCTGCCCAACGTGGATATGTGGCTTGTGTGTTCTGCTTTAGTTTCCTCCTAAAGGTCAACTCATCTATGTGCCAAGTATGGTAAAGGGCACTGAGAGAAGCAGCTACAGCAGATGGTGCTGAGGAGGGCTGGTGCAATGCAGAAAAAATGGCTCATAGGAAAATGTGTCACTGATTTTCCTGTGCCATCTCAGCCTCTGTGGCTGGGTGCGTAAGGTGGGGAGTGAAGCAGGCCCTCACCTCTGGCCCAGGCCTGATAGTGTTCAGTAAGTGTGGATCAGTCCCTAGCTGTGACTTAGTGCCAGCTGCTGTGCAGGGGCCTGTGTGGCCTGGCTGGGTGACTGAAGATAACAGGGAGGGAAAGTGTGCCAGTGTGCTTTCGAGGTTGAGGGAGGCTGCTCCTCTAGGCAGGTAACTGACTTGTGCAGTGGGCCTTTGGTTCCTCCTGGTGAGGCCCTCAGGCCCTGTAGAGCCAAGGGATCTCCCAGCTCTTGAGGGTGCTTTTCAGTCTTGCCATCAGTCTTAACCAGCCCCATGGTGCAGTTAATCTATTCTGCTTTCTTGTACTTGCTATGCCTCCTGGTCAGCCTTACCCTTTTGCCCAGTCTCCCGTGATTTCAACTGAGCACCAGTGGTTAAGTGGGACAGAGGGTGATGTCTGGAGAGAGGAAGCAAGAAGGGGAAGGGGACATACTTGGGATCTTCCTAGACTTTTAGGTCCACAACTGCATGCAGTTGATGGGCCCCTCTATAGGTACAGGGAACCCCAGCGCCTCTTCTGTGAACACCTGTCTACCAAGAGCTGGGCCTATACCACTCCTGGTAGCCCCACCCACTTCCCATTCCATAGAAGTCTCCCTGCAGCGGCACCTTTGCTGCCTGCTCTATCCTGTTTCCTGGGGATTGGTACCATTCAATAAAACTTCTCACGTGAATTGTGACTTTGATCAGGTCAAGCCTCTGTGTCTTTTGCAGGCAAACAGGCAAAGCCTCTTACTTTCCCCCCAGGCAGAGCCTGGTTATTCCAAGGGTTCAGAAAGCAGTGAATGGAATGGGGATGGGAGGGTTGAGGTGGCAAAAAATAGTCCTGGAGTTGGGAGCACTGGAGAGTCCAAAGGACAGCATGTCTTCTGGGCTTTAAGAGACTGAAGTGACAAAGGATGGTACATGCTTATATTTCGCTCGCAATGCAGGAGAACCAGATCTTCAAACCCAGCCAGCACAACTTTGTGAGGCTATCTCAAAAAAAAAAAAGGGCTGGGGATAGTTCAGATTAGGTCCTGGGTTCAATCCCGGGACAAATCCCAATGAACAAAAAGAAAAAGGAGGAAGAAAGGAGCAGGCTACATGGTGAGCTGACAGTTTGACCATCTGCTGCCTGCAAAGTTCAGGAGACACGGGACCTTATCCAAGAACTTGTATTAAGGCTTAGGCCCAGACAGGTGAACAGTTCTTCAAGGTGCCCAGGGCTCCAGGGAGGAGCAGGTAAGTCAGATTTGGGGAAAGGACCCTCACCAAGGGACTGTAAGGCCTGAGAGCTTACTCCAAAAGCAGGGTGGTCATCCTGAGAAGGGAGAGGACCTGGAGAGAGTTCCACCTGTATTTCCGGCTGGCTCCCCTAGTGACTGGGCTGCACAGACACCCGGCACACCTGTGTGGGTATGGATGGGCGGCCTGGCTCTGCCAGTACGCCAGCACCTGGCCGGGCGGCACACATACTCACTGAACTCAATGAGCAGCTTGCCGTAGCCCCGGCGCTGGTAGGGAGGCAGCGTCAGGATGCAGGCCACGTTGTAGTCTTCTGTGGACTCCTTTTCCTGGAAGAGGGGCAGCCCAGTGTGAGTGGGGGCCTGGCCCAGGGCAGGCAGAGGCACAGCCAGGTGAGCACTGACCTTGGAGAAGTAGCCCACAATATGGAAGCCCTTGCAGTCATACTCTGTCATGACATAGAAGAGGAAGGGGTCTGTGTCATAGTACAAGGTCTTGTGGTCGAGGAAGCACTTGGCCAAAAGGCACAGATTCTGAGAGTAACTCTGCAAAGGAAAAGGCCATTACTGTTCTGGGGCACTTTGTATCCCAGGTGTGTAGGTAATGAGCACGGCTCACTGGGGTCACAGTGTTTGGGCTCCACAGCTTTCCTGTGCTCCCCGTACGGCCACTTAAGCCCAGTCCTCTGGGCCCTAGCACCCTCCGTCCAAATGCAGTAACAGTCAACAGTAACATGTCCCCATTAAGTGAGACTCCAGCAAGGCCACAATTGGAAGGTTCGCCTGCCTAGGGGTCTGGGGAGTCGCTGTCACACCCTGACAACTCTAGCCTGAAATCACTCCTGTTAGGGAATGAGGTACACAATGGTGGAGGTAAGGATTTTGAAATTTAAGATTACCTCAGCCTCCAACCCTAGCAAAACAGTCTTGTTACTTCCCCTCCGCATACAGTTTCCACAGGAATTTCAGACACAGCTCTGGACATTAGGCCTGTACTTCCACCAACAGAATGGCACCTTCCTGCCAGGCTCCCTAGGCCCAGGCTGGAGCTTCCCAGCGGGCAAGAGGCTGGCTTCTCCCTCACTGCTCTTGGGGTCCCACTTTCACCGGGTCTCTAGGTTTCTCCTTCCTAACTGGCACAAATCCAAACCTTGTCTGTCTCCCACTCACTGACCTCATTCTTGTCACTTAAATTCTGTTCCTTGTAACATTGTCTTACTCTCTCTGCTTGGCCACACTAACTCTGTAGGTCTCTTTGTCAAGGCCCAAAGGTCACCTCTTGTGAAGACTGGATGCCCACTTCCTTTGGAGCTTGCTAACTCACCCTTTGTTTCCCAACACTTATCACCCTAGGATCTGAGTAGCTGCTGGCATTGCTTTCCTACCACAGACCATGAGCTTGCTCCGAACAAATCCTAATTCCTGGTCCTGTGTGTATCCTCCAGCACCCGCCCCCAAGGCAGGAATGCAATGAAAACCGGCTCCATAGATCTGCTTTCCAGACCAGCCAGTGCCCCAGAGCAGGAAGAGCTGCTCACCTGACTTAGCCCAGGCCCCACTGCCCTTCAGCCACTGACCTTGTTCTTCCGTCCATCGATCTCAAAAAATGAGATCGTGCCCTTGCGGTAAATCTCATTGCCCGGTGGATGCCGCAGGTCACACTTGGTCTGAGGAAGAGAGGAGGGTCAGAGGTGAGGGTAGGGTTTGGGATGCTGGGAGGGCAGCCTCCCGGGACTATTCGTACCAGGTGACGCTGCAGACACTTGAGGCTACGGCCATACTTGAGGCAGAACTCGCACAGGTAGAGGACGGGCAGTGCAGTGAGCTCCTGTGGGTATGGGGAGAAGTACCACGGCTTGAGGCGATGCCTGCCCAGCTCGATGCACTCAATATTCTTCATCCGGGTGACAATGTCGTCGTGACTCCTGTCAGATACCAAGCTGCCAGTCATGCGTGGCGCTGAAGGTATTCCATCTGAACTGTCCTGGGAATCCTGCTCAGGACCAGTGGAAGACACCAGGTTACAGGGGACAGCTCTGCAGACTAGCTTACAGCCCTGCCACAGCTCGCCTCTTTCAAACAGAATGGCAACTTTGTGGGGACAGGACCACAATCCCCACTTTCCAAAACGAAAAGACCAAGACTGGAGAAACTGGGAAAGGACCTTTCAGCAGCTAACCTGAACCATGCTGCACCTGGCTCCTCTCGCCACCCCACCACTCCGTGTACTCTTGAACTAGGTGCTCCCTGACCCCTCCATCCCACCTCCTTCCCATCCTTCCACCCAGTTCCATCTTCCACAGCAGTGCACACTACTCACCTCATCAGTGCCCAGGCAATTTGACTTCCGCTTCCGTCCTGGCTGAGCTGCCACTGCCCTACGGGCTGATCCATTCTGGCAGGAATAGAACAAGTGGTGGTGAGATGCGCCCAAAGGAGCAGCCAGAGAACAAAAGGAAGGAAGGAGAAATCCGGGGACTCACCTGGGGAAAAACGGAAGCTGGGGCTGTCTCACTGGGCACTGGAGTTGCTGGTGAAACCACCTCCACCTTCCGTTTCTGTAGAGAGAAACCAAGAAAGGTGGGTCAGAAGGTAGAGAAGGTGGGACCTGAGAAGAAAGCAAGGTCCCTGGAATTGCTGAGGGTACCGTTGAGCGGTGGTTGGGTTGCAGGCAGGAGCTGGAGGAGAGCGGCTGGTCGGGCTCGCCACCGGGAATGGCCTCCCGCTCCTTGGGCAGGTTGAAGCGGAGTGTGATCTGGACCGGGATTGGCAAGGTCTTCCCGCTGGCCTGGGCGGAGGCCGGCTGTAGAGATAGGTCCAGGGTCTTCCTCTGGGGTGGGTATGGTGGTGGGATGGCGAACAAGAGGGGCCCCTCAGCTCATATAGCTCAAACCCCACCCACTGCCTTCTTAAGGACTTAGCTATGGCCACTGGACTCTGGAAATTACAGCTATAATTTGGCCCCATTCTTTGCAAGCTGAGCCAAGTAGGGAGCCTGCTGCTTCTGCCAATCCAAAGTGCCCCTAAGGCCAACAGGTGAGAGAAGGAGGCAGGAGAGAAGAGGTGAAGCAGGGGGACCTACTCACCACCTCTCTCTCTGGAGAGCCAGGCCGGGAACCAGGAAGTCCGTTCTTGGTGGGGGTCTTAGCCTCTTTCTTGGGGAATTGGATCTTCTTTAGGTCCAGCCGCTCATGGGTCACCCACTCATCCAGACGTTTATTGACTGCAGCAATAAAAAGAGCTCAGGAAGGAATGCCAGAGGCTTCCCCCAACACTACCCTGTAACCCCACTTCGCCCAGGCTTGCAACTCACAGTCAATGTAATGGACGTAGAAAAGCTTCCTACCACCGATGTCCTTCACACTTAGGATCTCGGCCAGGGCTGCGGGAACAACACAAGCACGGGTCTTAGGTGGGCAGGCCTTGAGTCTTCGTCCTCCGACCTGAACCCCACCCTCACGCCGGAGCTCTATGCCCCAAGGACTACAGGTTCTCCGCCCAAGCCCTCTCCAGTCTCGAAGGGCCACCCCTCTCCAAGCCCCGCCCTGTTCATCCCCGTACACTAAAGCCACGCCCCTCCTAGGGAGTATCTACGCCCCGCCCGCCTCAGGATTCCTGAGGCTCCGCCCCCTACGGGGGTTCGGCGGACTCCCGCCCCTCGTCCTCTGGTTCTATGGTCCCGCCCCCCGACGTCACTCACGCCACTCATCTTCGTTGTCCTGGTTCCGCCGCAGTACGGGTAGGCGGCAGCCCTCGATTATCTCCCCCTGGGGAGACAGCGCGGCGCCAGGGTCGGCTACTGGGGGGCCTCGGGCTCTACCCACCTCCCCTGGCTCCCTCCGCCCCGCCCCGGGCACCGGACTCACCACCTCCGCCATCTTCCCTCCCTCCACTGCCACTTCCGGCCCCTCTGGCAGATGTCACTTCCGGGACCGAGCGCTCTGCAGGCCCAGTCCTCCCGAAGTGGCTTTAAAGAGGACCCTTGAGAGACACGCCACCAAAGTGAAGTAGGGGAGGCAGCCTCTTTGGATGACCGAAAAGCAGGCTGTTCGAAGCCTCAGGCCAGGTTCTGGCTGGAATGACCCCCAACGTGCACAGCCATTGGCGGAAAACTGAATCTGTCACGTGACGCCCACGGGTGCGACGCGGGTCACGTAGATGTAGTGTTTGGGCTTTGACAGGCGGCTGCGCTTGGGTGTCCCCCTAGTGGTAATGAGAGGCGAGGCCGGGGGTGAGCTGCGCGAGTTCGGCTGGGAATAGGCCCGGAAAACCGGAAGTAGCAGTTTTGGAAACTGGAATCGTGGGTGGAGTTAAAGGGGACCTGAATGCCTCGCCCCTTTGTGGAGGCGCCTGAGAGCCTGAGAGCGTGGATGCTCAAGATCTGAAAATTTGTTGTTTTGCCTGTTTGTTTTCCGATTTTAAAAATAGTATTTATGTAATTCATTCATATATTAAGCAAATATTTCCTGAGCTGCTACTGTATGCCAGGCAATATTCTATAAGTCTGCAGTTCATCAGCGAGATAAAAACTTAAGTCCTCATGGAGCTTGTTATTAGGAAGAAACGGACATAGCTAATACAAAAAACAAAAACAAAAACAAAAAAACCTCAGGACCACGCACTTACCAGGCAGGCACCGCGGGCTGAGATCCATCCCCGGCCTGTCCTCTTGTGTTCAATGGCCATTTATACTTCTCCTGTGAAGTATCTGTTCAGTTCACTTACACATTTTTTTGACTGGGTCTTTTATTTTAGGAGGTCTAATTCTTTTTAGTTCTTTCTACATTTTAGATATTAGTCCTCTGTGAGGAATAGCTGGCAAAAATTTTTCCCCGTCTTTAGATTTTCTTTTAACTCTCTTAGTTGTTACTTTTGCTGCACAAATGTTTTTAAATTTGATACGATCCCATCTCTTGATTCTTGGCACTATACCCTGTACAACTGGAGTTCTTTTCAGAAAGACCTTACCATGCCTATGTTTTATGTATTTTCCAGAGTATTTCTGTTGTTAAGTATTTCTGTTGTAATACTTAACTCTTGGATCTATTTTAATTTTAGCTTACTACAGGGTGAGAGACATGGGTCTAGATTCAATCTTCTGCCCGTGTGTTTTTACATTTTTAAATGGCTGGGCACAAAAAGAGTATTTCATGATACATGAAGATTACATGGTTTGAATTTCAGTGTTCATAAGCTTTTTATTAGCATATAACCACTCTCATTATTTACATGTTGTTTACGATTCTTTTCACATTTAAGCCAAATAACTGTGCCTGAGATAGTTGGTTTCTTTTGGCCCTTTGCCAACCCTTGTTGATTATGATACTATCTGTTTAACAGAAAAATTGGGTGAGCCGAGCATGGTGACCTGTAATCCCAACCCTTAGAGGCTGAGGCAGGAGGATCGCTGTGATTTCAAGGCCAAGTTGCAGTACATAGGGAGATTGTCTCAAAACACCAACCAACCTACCTAGGTAAATTGGTTCTTAGTACACATACAGTTCAGCTTGTTTGCTTAGCAGTATAAATTAACCACCACCTAATATTCAGTAGCGCCATTTTAGTGGTTACATGTTTCATTACTTAGATACATTTACCCATTTTCCCAGTTGTTTCTAATATTCCCCTATTACAAGCAGTACCACAAAGACCATTTTTATGAATACAACTTTCCACATAATCACCTGGCTGGATTCACATTGAAGGTCTAAGTGGGCCGGCTAATCTGTATCTTAGAAAGATTGCCCTGGGGACCTGAATGCTCCTGGATTGGAGGAGACCAAGTAGAGGAAGTCAAGAACAGCCATTCACCGAGAAAAGGCGATCTGTGTTTACCAGTCCTGCTGCTACTAATTGCAGCAAGCAGTTTCATTCCCCCTCCCTTGTCAAAGGCACTCCTGGGCACCCCTTCCCCACAGCTAGTTCAGTGGCCACTTCCGGATTCTGAGCGGCGCTAGCATCATTGTCCACTCTTCTCAGCTTCTGGGGCAGCCAGGCCTCCCTCTTGGTTTCCTTCCTTCTTTCCCTGGTTGCTCTTTAGGGCCTTTGCTGGTTCCTCTTCTTGTCCTCTTCTTGTCCCTGGTCAATCTTGGACTTGATCTTCTTATTCACACGCATCCCCTTCATGATCACCTGAGGATGGTTTTAAATATCATTCAGGTTTGACGGTTCTCAGGTCCATCTCTTCATGCCAGTCCCCTTGATGCCTAGAACTGCATTCTTTTTTTTTTTTTTTTAATTTTTTTGGGTACCAAGGATCGAACTCATGACCATGTGCTTGCCAGGTTGGTGCTTATACCACTGAGCTAAGTCCTGGCTCTGGAACTGCATACTTACCACCCACTCAGCACCTGCATTTGGGAGGAACTTCATCCTCCCACTTTATTGGACCAGACATTTTTGTCATCCCTGACTTTTCTTCTCTCAGAATCTATCACCAAATGCTCAGGGCTCTGCCTTCACTGTTGCCACCCTGATGCAAATACCACCTTCTTATCCCATGTTGCTGTGATGATCCATGGGGAACAGATTCAACATAAAATGCAGAGAGTATTCACGAGCTGGGCTTGCAGTGGCTGTCTGCACGGTCAGAAGTCGGAGGCCTGACACTTGCTGGTGTGAGTCCACATTGCCGGAAGCTGAAGGAACTGGGGACAAATGTCCAGAGGTGATTAAGACTGGAACTTTTCTGGAGAAGCAAAAGGGCAGATATCCCCCTCCCTTCTCTCTCCATTCCATCCAGGCTACAAGTCTGTTAGGTGGCACTACCCACACCTGGTGTGTGGGGCTGCTCTGCTCAGTGCGTGATTTACAAGCCCGTCATCCAGCCACATGAAGAACCATGCGCCACTAAGTCAACAGGCGTGTCTCCACCCACCACACTGACACCACCATCAACTGCCATAGGAGCCAGGTGCCTGTCATCCTAGCACTCAGGAGGCTGAGGCAGGAGGATCACTACAAGTTTGAGGCCAGCCTGGGCTACACAGCAAGACCCTATCTCAAATGAACAAACAGAAAACCTACCATAGATGATTCTCACTGAATTAAAACACAAGCCCTCACACAGATCCAGCCTCCTATGCCTTGGCCTCATCTCTGCTGTTTGCAGTGAATAATAGTCTCTCCCCAGGCCTGGCAGTGTGCTGCTTGCTGCACTCTCCATTTATCCACTTGGCTTTCTTCCTTACCTCCAGCAAGTCTTATCTCAAATATCGTCTTCCAGGGGCATAACTGGTATACCTAATTCCACCATTATTTGGGAGGCTGAGGCAGGAGAGTCACTTGAGCCCAGGTGTTCAAGGCCAGTCTGGGCAACATAGTAAGACCTTGTCTCAAAAAGAAAATCTGATAGCTGGTGTGGTGGCGTACACCCGTAATCCCAGAACTCAAGAGGCTGATGCAGAAAGGTCACCATAAATTTGGGGCCAGCTTGGGTTCTGTAGCGAGTTCAAGGCCAGCATGGATGACATAGCGAGACCCTGTCTCAACGCCCCCCCCCAAGTGTAACATATAAACTCTGTTACAAGAGTGGACTTTGCCACTTGAATCATTTTCACTGTGATGGTCAGCTCCGAGGTCAGCGCCGAGGCATTAGTATGTTCATATGGTGCAACCATGGCTGTGCGCTCCGGTGAGAGTAAGGTGAATGCAGGGGCCTGAGTGCCCTAGCCTGAGTGGGGCTATGAGGCCGTGCCAGGCGCCACCTTCGTGATAACGTCCTCTGGTTTCCTGCCTATTGCAGTGTGTATTAGAATTTCATTGTTTTCTAGGCTCAATAGTGTTCCATTGTATGCAATGAGTCATTCTTGCAACTAAAATGTTAGTAAGTTTACATCCATATAAAATCCTTCTTGAGCCTCCTGAACTTCATAGAAATCCCATGAACAGTATTTTAAGAAAAAACACCATTTGGAAGCAAAATAAGCCCTTAACCTGGCCATTTCAATTTGGGATTATGTGTAATACTGTTAATCTTTTGTGTGTGTGTGCGTGCGTGCGTGTGTGTGCTGGAAACTGAACCCTAGACCTCTGCACTGGGCTCCACACCCACCTGTGTTGGGGGGTGCAGTATCTCGCTATGTAGCCCAGGCTGGCCTCAAACTCATGGCAATCCTGCCTCAGCCTCCTGAGTGCTGCAGTTACAGGCATGCATCACCACACGTGGTGACTTTTTTTTTTTTTTTTGAACAGGGTACAATACTACAAATTTCCTGGGCTAAATCTCAAACTTGCCATCGTCCTGTCTCAGCCTCCTAGAGGGTTTGGATACAGGTGTGCACCACCACACCTGAGTAGCACTGCTAATCTTGCTAGGAGAGGTTCTACTATTTCATACTACCAGATAAGGCTCTAGAGTATTCCGGTATTGAAATCCTCACCGTAGGCTGCGGTTCTTTGGGACTAGTACTTCAGGAGGAGAAATGCAAAGAGAAAACGGGACTGTTAGGACATGCTCTGACAGCAAACCAGAGACTGACCTGGAATCTGAATTAACAGTGTTGATTTCAGCAAGAAAACCAAACTCTGGGAAAGCAGACAAAGTATTTTCTTCATTAAAAAAGGAAGTAGGTAGGTTTATATGAAGCAACAGATGCGTCCAAGCTGAGGACGCTGTGGTCAGTCTCTCGCCAATCTGAGCACCGTGGAAGGAAAGGGAAGATTCTTGCAGCTGAAATATTCACCCCGGCCGTGTCAGATGGGGGTGGGGCTCCGTGGGGGGGCACTGGCCAGCGTGTTCCAGGCCCTGGGTTCGATTTCCAGCAACAGAAATAAAGACCATCAGATGGGGCAACTAACGCTTTATGTGTTTTAATTTTCACTTTAATAACGATAACTTCTAAATGTTATGTATTAGCAGTATATTCCGCTTGGTAAATGACTCCGTGCGTGTGTGAGTGTGTGTGCACATGTGTGTGGTACTGGGATTGACTCCCGGCCTTTACACTGAGCTACACCCCCAGCCCTTTGTGTTTTTTTTATTTTGAAACAAAATCTTCCTGAATTGTGCAGCTGGGACTTGAATTTGTGATCCTCATGCCTCACGCTCCCAGAGTGCTGGGCTTACGGAGGGGTGGTACTGTGCCCGGCTCCAGCGTTTTCTTCTAATCTTTATCATCAAATGTCTGGATCAGGTAGAGATTTGTTTTTAGTAGTTTTTTTAAAATGTGTTACTGACATATTTTCTTCATGTGATATAATGGGTTGTAATCTTGTGTGTATTCCTTTATCTCTCTTTTTTTTTTCTTTAGACAAAGTCTCACTGTGTAGTTCAAACTGGCCTTGAGTTCACTTTATAGCCCAGGTTGGCTTCAAATTTACAGTGATCCTCCTGCCTCAGCCTCCTGAGTGCTAGGATAATAAGTGTGTGCCACCATTCCCAGCCTTGGCTCTTTTTTTTTTTTTTTTTTTTTTTTTTTTGAGACAGGGTCTCACTATGGGGGTTCAGGCTGGCCTTGGGCTCACTTTGGAACCCAGGCTGGTCTCAAACTTGCAATAACCCTCCTGCCTCAGCCTCTGAGTGCTGGGATCACAGGAGTGTACCACCACGCCAGTCTGGCTCTTTTTTTTAAAAAACAGAAATCTCTGAACCTTTTAGGCCTACTACAGAAAGAGATTCAAATGTTTATGCTTATTTTTATTGAAAAAAATATGAAATATTGTGAAAAATGCAAACTACCTCAGGATTTTGCTAAGAACCCCACAGGCAAGGGCCAAGGACAGCAGTGGAGGAGGGGAGAGTGGCTGTCCCTTGAGGCGAAGGCAGGAGATGGCAGGCCCACACACAACCTTGTCCCCAGTCCTGCCACCCCACGATCTTTCTCCGATCTTTCTCCGGGCCCTGCAGCTCTCCCCGCCCTGGGCTCTGTCTGGCCCACACCTCCTCCTCCAGGAAGTCTGCGCTCACAGTCCCAGCCACCTGTCACATGGGAGGTGACTCCGCCTGGCCGCAGGTACATTTTCCCTGATTCGCTCTCTCGCTTTCCTCCGCCGGCGCTGTCTCAGGCCTAGCCCGAGCGCGGGGTAGCCCCGGGAATGGCTTCGGCGCCGCGGGCACCCGAGACAGCGCCGTGGAGCCCGTGCGGATGCTCCTCACCGTGTGTGAGGCTGCAGCCCCGCATCGGATACACCTCCGACCGCACATCACAGTCCTGCGGCTCGGTCCCGCCGCGCCGCTGAGCTTTGCCCTCCAGCTGGGAGACCTGCCTGTGGCCCTGGCTGCTGCTGCCCAGCGTTAGCCCAGGAAAAAAATCAGGAAAAAACCCTGAAAATTCTAAATAGTTTGTCAGCCAGGCGTGGTGGTGAATGCCTATAAACCCAGCATGGGGGAGGCTGAGGCAGGAGGATTGCCATGAGTTGAAGGCCAGCCTGAACTACACGGTAAGACTCTGTCTCAAAGCAAACAATCAAAAACGTCAAGTGCAGTTTCTCGTAAAGCACGCAGCTTCTGCAACACGGTAAAGCAGAAAAAGCAGAAGTCAGGGGCCCGCTGTACTAGCAGAGGCACGCTCCCCACGCATCCCCTGCCTTATCCTCTGCTCAACCACTGCTGGGCTGCTGTGGGCAAGCTGGAGCCAGCAGAGACCCGGAAGCAGGAGACCGCCAGGGAACCGACCCGTGGGGGCTTGCTCTGCGTGGCCACCGCGGTACCTTGCAAGACAGAGCTTCTATCTAAGTATCAGTGCCTGTGGGCCAGGTGCACGCTTGGGACCCAGCTACTCAGGTGGCTGAGGCAAGAAGACTGCGAGTTTGAGGTTATCCCGGACAACAAGAACTTGTCTCAAAATTTTAAAAACAAATAAATAAAGGCTAACCAGGCATAGTAGCACATGCCTGTAATCCCAGCACTTGGGAGACTGAGGCAGGAGGATTGCCACAAGTTTGAGGCCAACCTGGCTACATAGTGACGCCAAGGCCAGCCTGGACTACCCAGTAAGATCCTACCAAAAAAAAAAAGGTAAAAATAAAATAAAAAGGCCAAGCATGTAGCTCAGTGCTCCCTAATTTTAATTCCTAGCACTGAAAAAATTTTTATTTGAATTTATAAAAGCAGAAGACGGGTGTGGTGATGCACGCCTGTAATCCCAGCACTCAGGAGGCTGAGGCAGGAGGATTGCTAGGAGTTCAAGGCCAGCCTGAACTGCAGTGAAACCCTGTCTCAAAAAGACAAAAAATAAAACAGAGAAGAATTTTGTCGGTGTTGCTATCAGTTCTTGGTGCATTTGTCTTAATAAACACTTCCCCATATTAGATGGTTTCCTGAGCCATGGAGAAGGTCCATCCTGAAGATAGAATGTTCCTGAAGACTTTCCAAAAATACTCTTTTTTGTTTTAAACATTTATTTTCTCCAGTGGTACACAAATACAAAGCCACATCCAATCGCAGCAGTGCAGCACCCACATCAGCCACTTGCAAAGTGGCCGGTGGAAGAGACACTAGAGACCTTTCCTGGTAGCTCCTGGAACTGGGCCTTGAAGGACAAGATAAAGTGTTTGCTGGAGGACACTGCTTTCTGGTCACACAGTCTCCTTCCAGGTGACACTTGTCGTCCATCTGAAAAGTCACCAGTACAGGAGACCTCCGCTGCATCCTGCCATTTTCAGAAGTAAGAGAGAAGCTGGGTGTGGGGTGCACATCTGTCATCTCAGCACTCTGAGAGGCCACGGCAGGAGGATCCCAAGTTCTACCTGGGCAAGTTAGACATTTAAAGACAGAGAGAGAGAGAAGGATGGGGTTGTAGCTCTGTACAAAGTTCCTGGGTTCAATTCCCTACATCAAAAAACCAAAAAACAAAACAAAACAAAATTGAGATGCTGGTTACTGTATCACAAGATCCAGTGTCACCAGCCACAGATCCTGCGTGTGCTGCTGGGCATGGTCTTAGCACAGGCCGGGACCCCAAACATCAGTGCATCTTCTTCACAATTACTGTAGTTAGGTGCTTTTGCTATCTCAGTTATGCCTGTTGTTGCAAAAACACAACACATCTGAAGCAGATGCCACCTGTCCTTGCCCTCTCTCCTGCCCATCTATACTCATCTCGGATGATCAAAGTTTCTCCATCTGGAGCCTCTTGGGAGCACAGGAAGGCATCCAGCTGTGTGCAGAAGGCTGGAAGCATGAGGTGCAGAACCTCGTGTGGTCCTCCGCCCAGAACAGGGCTGCTCTGAGAGGAGAGGCATATAATTTTACATACACATGTATATGGTCTGTGCTTTGCTTTATTTTATTTGGGTATAAGGTGTCCGAATAGTCTACAAATGTTATTTCTCGATGTGTCTACAGTGTTTCCAGGTGAAATCAGCATTTGAATTTTTTCCCCTTGAGCGGTTGTCCAAGCTGGCCTCAGACTTCTGGACTCAAACACACCTCCTGCCTCAGCCTCCCAAGTGGCTGGGAGCATCAGAATTTATCACCACACCTGGCCAAGACCAACCCTGAATGGTAGTGCGAGTAAACACGTGACCCTCCCCAGGATGGTGTCTTGTGACCATCAAGGGCCTAAGCAACACCAAAAAGCGTGGGAGGAGAAGTCATTTCCTACTGGTGACAAACCTAGCACGTAAACATTTCCTACCCTCAGCCTGGAACTTACAATGCCAGTGCTCCTTGTTTTGTTTTTGCTTTTTTAAAAATTAATGAGAATTGAAGCCAGGGCCTTTGCACTGAGCTACATCCTTAGCTCCTTTTTTTTCTTGGTACTGAGGATTGAACTCACAACCTTGTGCTTGCCAGGCCGGTACTTATGCCACTGAGCTAAACCCTCGGCCCCTTTTTAGCTCTTTTATTATTGTTATTGGTTTTGATTTTGGTTTTGGTATGTTGTTGTTGTTGTTGTTATTATTATTATTATTATTATAAATTTTGGCAATTTTGCTAAATTGCCCTGGGCTGACTTAAACTGTGATCCTCCTGACTCAGCCTCCTAAAATGTTGGGATTAAAGGCCTGCATCATCACATCCAGCTACCACCAATGGAAAAAAGAGTAAGTCTATAGTTGGTGCACATCTGTAATCTCAGCTGTAAGGGGCGGAAGAACTGTCCTGAGTTCAAAATCAGCCTTGTGTACATAGTGAATGCAGGGTAAGCTTGGACTGTGCAGCAAGACTCAGTAAAAAACAAAACAAAACAAAAACCTTTAAAAAAGTAACAAAGAATAATCTCATCTGTGTCAAAGTATATACGCATTGTTTGCTCTTAGCCAGCACTTGTCCACCAGGTGCACTTTTCTTGGTCAGCAATGCTTGCAGGGTGCCCTTTGGGTCAGCTGTCTCAGCCCTAACTCACCCCTCAGAGCATCCACAGTGCAGCAGTGGGCAGCCAGGGCCTATGCGGGTCCCCGTTCAGCGGCAGTGTGAATGCCACTAGATAAAATCACTCCCAGGGCCTAAATAGTGGTGGTGAACCTATGACACACATGCCACAGTAGGCACACAGGGCCTTCTCTGTCATGACACCCCAGCAGCCAAACATTGGTTAACAGTTGTTTTTTCTAAACTAAAACCTCAGTATTCAGCTTAACTGCAGTGTTGGCACTTTTCCATGAATAAACGGGTTTTGGCTGGCCTTGAACTCGCTATGTAGCCTAGGCTGGCCTTGAACTGATGGTGATCTTCCTGCCTCAGCCTTTGAAGTTCTGGGATTGCAGGCATGTGCCACCGTGTCCCGCATATGACTCCATTTGTGTGTGAGTCCAGGAAAGACAACCAGAACTCACGGCGTCAGAGATCACTGGTTGCCTGGGACTCTGGTAGGGCGGGGACCCAGCGGGAAGGACATGCCAGAGCATTTGGGGTGACGGAGCTGTATCTTGCCTGTGGAGATGGATACATGCATGTCTGTCTGTCAAAACCCACTGACTGGTAAGATTTGTTTTCCTTTTGGCAGTGCTAAGGGTTGAACCCAGGGACTTGTGCATGCTAGGCAAGCACTCTAGCACGGAGCTACCTTCCCAGTCCTTTAAAAAAATTTTTTTTTTAAATTTTGAGGTCTTGCAAAGTTGCCCAGGCACCACCTCCTGGGACTGCAGGCATGTCCACCCTTAAAACAAGCATGTATGTAAAGCTAACTTAACAAAACTGATGCAAAGAAACAACCAAAACTCCCTGACATTTCTCAACTGTGTGACCTTGATCAGGTCTCTTCACCTCCCTGTGCCTCACTGAATTCATCTGTAAAATAGGAATAATTACAGTATCCCATGGGATTGTTTTGAAATTTAAATGAGATTCATTGGCATGCAGTGCCACAGTCTACATATCATCGTCATTGTCATTAATAATAACTTTGTGGCCTAATGAACTTAAGGCCTCATGCGTGCTAGGCCATTGCTCTAGTACCAAGCTATGACCCTACCTCCTGCTTTTTTATGGCACTGGAGACTGAGCCCAGGGCCTCTGCATGTAGCTACATCCCCAGGTCATGCTTTTATTTTTTATTTGGAGACAGTCTCTCACTAAGTCATGAAATTGCCCAGCCTGGACTTGAACTTCCAGTCTTCCTGCCTCAGCCTCCCAAGTACTGGGATATGGACAAGTACACTGCACCAGGTGGTATTAGTCTTTTGGGGTGGGAGCGTGTGACCCACTTGGTTCCTGCATTGCCCCTAGGCCTGCCCCTTCTTGGTTTGGGGGTCGTCTGAGTGCACCCCGAGGCATGCACTGGAAACTTGATCCTGGTGCTAGAATGTACAGAATGTTTAAGAGGAAGAGATCATTTTCCTGGAAATGCTGCCATGAAATGATTAATGCCAGTCTTCAAGAGTAACAAACTTGGGCCAGGGATATAGATCGGTGGCCTAAGTGCCTGCTTGGCAAGTATGAGGTCATGAGTTCGATTCCCAGTACCAAAAACAAAAAAAGAGTGAGTGACTTCTCCCAAGGGTAGGTGCTCTGTGTGCTCATCCTACTCTGATTATTATGTTTGTTTGTTGGAGACAAGGTCTCGCTTCATAGTTCGGGCTGGCTCTGAACTCACTATGTAACCTAGGCTGGCCTTGAGCTCACAGCAACCCTCCTGTCTCAGCCTCTGACAGGTGCCCCCCCCCAATAGCCAGTTTGTCCTTTTCTGTGATGCTGGGGATGGAACCTCGGGCCTTGAGCCTGCAAGGCGAGAGCTCTGCCACTGAGTCACATCCCTGACCCCAGTGCGTGTCCTTTTTTGTACTCACTGTTTCCCGAGGCTTCTCTGCTGTGTGTGATGCATTCAGCCGGACCCCAGCAGAAGCTGCAGAGATGGCACACCCTGACCTTCAGCATTCGGACTGCAAAGCTGTGAGCCAAACAAACTTCCTTTCTTTCCTTTCCTGGCAGACAGTGTAGCCAGAGGTGGAGTATTTCTGCTTAGCAGATCTGAGGCTCTTGGCTCAATCCTCAGTGTGTAAGCACACGTGCACACACACACACACGTGCACACCATGTTGCCTAGTATAAGACTCCAGCTTCAAATATCTTGTTAAGGCAACAGAAAACAGACTAAGACACCACCAAAGGACAGGGGCCACTCCAAGTTCACCAGCTCCTGTTGTCATGAGCGCGTCACTCCTGGTGGCCTGAACTGTGCCCATCCCCAGGCCTCTGTGGAGGTGCTGAGAACGCTCCGGTCACCCGCTGCCCCTCCTCCCTCCTGTGCCCAGCACCTGGCTTGGGCCCAGAAGCACAGAGTCAGGCCTGGGGCGCTCAGCAGCCCATCTCTCTGGGTTCTTTTTCATGTTCAGCCCTCAGCCAGGGTGGGAGTGGCCAGGGCCTGGGACAGAGGCTTTCCATGGACACCCAACTCCTCAGGTCCCCACTGAAACCCTGTATCTCATCTCTTCACTCTGTGCTTTCAATGCGGCCTTGGCATCGGCTCCATATCTAACCATTCCTCCCTGCGGGTCTATTGTTGTGGACTGGGTGGCACCAGTATCATGACTTCCTTTGTCCCACTGTGTCCTTCCGCAGTCCTGGGGACTAGGGAGGGAGGGTCACAGGATGACAGGAAGCAGGAGTCTAGGGGCGGGTGTGTGTCCAGAGATACAGTTTTAAAACTTACTCTTCTATTCCGGGCATCTGTGGGAGCCGGGTGAGGGAGGCGGGCTGTCTGGGGGCCCAGCTCCCACCTTCAGCTCAGCCATGGCCGGACCCGAGAGATCTGGGAGGCAGAAGAGGCCAGAGGTGGGGATGGGGTCAGCCTTGCGCTGCTCAGGAGGGCAGATGCGATTTAGTGACAGGCTCAGCCCAGGGCGCAGAGGGGCCGTCCGGAGAGGAAGGAAGCCTGGGATGGGGAAGGGGACTGGCTTTGGGTCCCCTCTGCTTGTATGTGTGAGGATGGGGAAGCAGGACTTTCTTCCTGTCTTCCTCTTTTCTTCCCTTCCTCCCTGATTCCCTCTTTTCCTTCCTTCCTTCCTTTCCTCCTTCTGCCTCTTTTTCCCTCCTTGCTCCCCACCCCATTGTCTGTCTTCCGCTAGGATTGGGACAGGGACAGAGTGAAGCTGGGATTGCGCTGGGCCTGTGGCCCCTCCAAGCCCCAGGGACAAGCCAGGGCTTTCCACGCAGGCCGGTCGCAGCCAGCCCCAAGGCCCGGTTCTTGCTCGACTGCCCTACCTGAGACAGCGCTTCCAAAGGCTCGCAAACCTGGAAAGCGGCAATGGTGCGGAAAGACCACAAGGGGGCGAGGGCGTCCCCGCTAACAGGGAACTCGCCGTCTCCCCGCCCCGTTGTTAAAATGTCATCTCCACCAGGACGGCCTCCGGTCTTGCTCGCTGCTCTAGCTGGACACACACCGAGTAGCTGATGAGTGATTGAGTCAAGACCTGGGCGGGGAGAGCTTGCGTCTTCTGCAAGGCCCCGTGGGGAGGGAGGCTGACCGGCTACGGTTAGGGCTTTAGCTTTGGAGGAGCAGCAGCGGCTGCGAGAACACCCCGTTGCCTGAGCTGGCCACGCGGGACCACCTGGGTGGACCCAGAGGGACTTGTAAAGTGTGACTTGCTTCCAGGCAGACCTGAAGGGCCCCCCAGGGTCCGTGCAGCCACTATGTCCCAGGCCCCATTGTGACAGATAACTGCACCGGAGGTGGCAGTCACTGCGTCAGACAGAGCTGAGCTTCAGTCCTGAGTTCTCCAGGACGCGGGGTGACCTGGGCGTATCACTCGAGGTCTCTAAACCTGCCCTCTCCCCTGCGAAGGGGGACACTAATGGTACTGCCGCAAAGGCCAGCTGTGGGCACGAGACTCGCAGGTCACCACCGCGTCGAGCTCGGCCTCCAGCCCGCAGCCCAAGCCCCGCAAAGGCAGCCGTGGTCACCGGGCTGGAACTGGGGCCGGGACCGAGGACGCATCACGTGCAGGGCGCCGTACCAGGCAGCAAGGGGCACGGAGACTGGGACAGAGCGAGGCTGGGATTGTGCTGGGCCCTTTCTTTTCCCTTTCTTTCTTTCTCCTTTCTTCCAGGGCAGGCGGTGCACCCAAGGCTTCGCACACGCTGGGCTACAGCCAGCGCGCTCTCCTTGCGGTGGGGCTGGGATTCCGAGGCTCGCACACAGTGCTGGGGGGCCAGATCCACGGCCAGAGGGGGACACGGCTCTCAGGAGTGCCCTAGTGACAGGTGTGACAGCCATAACCGACCCAGTGTCTCTCAGGTCAGAAAAACTGACACAAAGTTTGTTCTCAAGTCCTTTTCTAAACCGAGGTTTAGGGGCTAGTTATAGTCTTTTCTAGTACAAAAAAAAAAAAAAAAAAAAAAAAAAAAAAAAAAAAAAAAAAAAAAAAAAAAAAAAAAAAAAAAAAAAAGGGGACTGACTGGTATTCACAAAATCATTTCATTTCATAATTAATGAGTCCTGTCCATTTAGTAGGTAAAATCCTCCACTGTTGGAGTCAACTTAAAGGGAATATAAATACAGGATGTGAATATCTCTACATTTAAAAAAATAAAAAATAAAAAATAAACTACATTAATGTAAAGTGAATCTAATTGTGGAAACAGTGAATTTGTCGACGATGACAATATACTTCCAATTTTTAAATAATAGCCATCTCTCAGTTTCTTTTTTTCTTTCTTTTTAGCTTTTAGTTTTTTTGAGACAAGGTCTTGCTCTATAGTCCAGGTTGGCCTCGAACTCAAGGCAATCCTTCTGCCTCAGCCTCCCGAGTGCTGGGATTATAGGCATGCTCCACCACACCTGACTCAGTATTCTTTTTCTTTCCTTTTTTTCAATGTTCTTAAATAATGGGCAACTATCAAGGCTTAGTTCCAGAACCTTCTCAGATACTAGAATTCACAGGAGCTTATGTTCCTTGGGTAAAGTGGTCCAGTATTTGCCTATATCTTATGCATATCTCTCCACTTTAAATCACATCTAGATTACTCAAAATTCCTAATATAATGTAAAAATTATGTGAGTTATTGTTAAACTATGTTCTTTGGGCAATAACGACAAGAAAAAGCCCTGTACATGTTCAATACAGACACAGTTTTCCCCTAACAGTGTCGGCTGTCGGTTGAATCTGTGAATGCTGAACGTGCAGATCCGGAATGTCCTAAGATGTACTCACTGTCGCCAGAGCCACCAGGTCTGTGACAGAAGAGGAAGTGGAAGCAGCAGCAACCTTCTGAGCTTTCCCAAGCCCAACCCACAGACAGCTATGTGACCTCGCAAAGATCACTGCCAAACACCTGAAGGAAACATTCTGAGTCACAGTTAAACAAGAAACCAGTATAGTGTTCGAGCTAAGGTTCATTTCTCCCCTTCTGGTCCATGAACCCTTTCTAGAGAAGACCAGCCTTTCCTTTTCCAGTTGCCTTGGTTCACTTGCTGAAAATGAATTGAGTATGTACGCATTGGTGTCTTTCTTGTCTCTTATGCATATGTTTTTCTCTATACTAATACCCTGATTTCAGCTGGGTTTGCTGACATACAGTGGGACTCCCAGAAACTCAGGAGGCTGAGGCAGGAGGACTGCCACTCATTCAAGACCAGCCTGGGCTGCATAGAAAGTTCAAGGCCAGTCTGACTTACATAGTGAGATCCTGTCCTGAAAATACCAATAATAGGCTGGAGATTTAGCTCAGTGGCAAAGCAGCTTCCTGGCAAGTGTAAGGTCCTGAGTTCAATGCCCAAAACAAAAAGTAATAATAATAAGCTTGGTGTGGTGGTACACACTTGTACTCGGGAGCTGAGGCAGGAGGATCATCAGAAGTTCAAAGCCAGCATGGCATCACAAAGTAACACATGTACCAATCAAAAAGAGCTTTCTGGGCTTTTTTTTTAATTTTTAGTTTTTGGTTTTTTGAAGCAGAGTCTCACTGTGTAGTTCAGGCCTTGAGCTCACTATATTGACCAGGTTGGCCTCGAATTCATGGCAATCCTCCTGCCTCAGCCTCCCAATTACAGGAATGCTCCGCCATGCCAAGTATCTCCTGTTATTTTAGTTGAGATTACACTGAATCTATGGCTAAACGTCTGGGAGAATCGATAGCTGAAGGATATTGAATCTTCAGTCCAGATGCGTGGTCGCATGGTCGCCTACCCCTGGCATGTTGTGGTGATTGCAGTGACCTGGTTGTGCTTCCCAGTGGAGCAGGAAGCATAGGCAGCTCAGTGACTCATCGCCACCCCCACCTCATCCTCTAAGAGTAAAGTTAAAAACAATAGTGATGCAGGAGTTCAAAACAAGAGGATAGGAATTTAATAATGGTGGTCATACTGCGTTTTTTGTGTGTTTGACTGCTTTTTTATTTTTCTGTGCTTTTATTACTCCTAAAAAAAAAAGAGTAAGGTTAATGAGGTTGGTGACTTTCACCAGTAGAGTGACTCCTTGGCTACTGGAGGAACCCAAAAGAGCTAAAGGTCAGGCAAGGCTGAAGGGTTAGTGGAACTCTGTGTTCATGGTAGAAGCATAAACCCATCACCACCCTCAGGACTGCTCACCCCACAGAGTTTAAAATTAAGGGCCAGCCAGGTGTGGAGCACAAACAAGGGCCTGCCTGGCAAGCTTGAGGTCGTGAGTTCGATCCCTAGTACCAAAAAAAAAAAAAAAAAATTTTTTTTTGAGACAGGGCTTCACTTGAACTATCTTCGTGGCCTAGGTTGGCCTAGCACTCGTGCTAATCCTCCTGCCTCCGCCTCATCGTGTGCACCACTACGCTTAGCACAAAATACAAAATTGTTTTTAAAAGGGTCAGAAATGTATCTCAGTGGTAGAGCACTCCTGGATTCCATCTCTAGTTAAAAAAAAGAAGGGAGAATAAGAGCGGGAGAAGGAAGAGGAGGACAAAAGAGAAAAGAGAAAATGTTTCTTCAAATCATTCTATGAGACTGGTACAGCTTTGAAGAGCAAAACTAGAAATTAGATAAGACCAGTTTTTCCAGTTTGGGGCTTTGGGGTTTTTTTGTTTGTTTGTTTTCAGTACTGGGGATTAAGCCTTCACATTGAGACATATCCCCAGCACCTCCACACACACACTTTTTGAGACAGGGGCTCCCCAAATCACTATGCTGCCCAGGTTGGGCTTGAACTTGCAGCGCTCTTGCCTCAGCCTCCCAGCGCTATGTGGCTACAGGGGTGCACCACTAGCTCTGGCTGGGACCAGTAATTTTTTTTTTTAAAGCATAGCTGTTTCATTTACAGATACATTGGTTAGTACAAAAACATCTCCTCAAATGTCAGTGAATGAATTGCATCTGTGTGATAACACAGTGGGAGAGGGTCAGGTTCATCCCAAGAATACGAAGTGGTTTACTATTGGGCGACCTATGTGTCCACAGGTAAAGGAGAAACACGCCTTCTCTGTAGATAACGGAGAGGGTCTGATAAGATCCACAAGCACTTCATTGTGAATTAGTAGAGCAGGACTAGAAAGGAACCTGATCTAATGATGGACATGTACTGGGCACGACAGACAGCACGGCCCCAGTGTTAATTCACGTTATCAGCATGAGAGGTTTCCCTGTACATGAGCAAACATTGTTAATATATCCTTTAAATCAGACACAAACCTCTGGACATCAGGAATGCATGATCTTTGAAATCAACTCTTTGTGGTTGATTGATTTTTTTAAAATGCCCCCCAGTTCTTTCTTTCTTTGTGGGCACGTCTCTTGCAATATGATTCTGTAGTTTCTTCCACTACAATGTGTCATCAAAGCCAGGCAAGGCGGTGCATGCCTGTTATCCCAGCATTTTGGGAGGCTGAGGCAGGAGAACTGCAAGGAGGAACCCAGCTTGGGCATTTTAATGACTTGCTAAAAGCTTGTCTCAAAGTAAAATATTTAAAAAGGGTTAGATATAACGGTGCACAGTCCCCAGGGGCACAGTGGGGAAAAGAAAAGAATCAGTTTTCCCCACTCTTTAAATCAGGGCTCTGAGACTGGGGCAGGGGAAGAGACTTGCTCGCTGTTCCTGCCCTCTTTCTGTAAGGTCTGTAAGTGTGCACCCAGCCATGCTTGTTCCCATAGACAGCAGCAATTCTACTAGTTAATTTTTGTTTGTTTGTTTATTTTGAGACAGGGTCTATGTGGCTCAGGCTGGCCTTGAAGTTACTAATGTAGTCCAGGCTGGCCTCCAACTCGTGGTGATCCTCCTGTCTCAGCTTCCTGAGTGCTGGGATGATGGGTATGCACACCCAGCCTAGTTAACATTTTTATATTAAATTGTCTCTGTTCAAGTTACCAAGTATGCTTTCTGCGTTCTGCTAGACCCAGAGGGGCACCGTGACAGAGCTGGCAGGGAAGGTCAACATGCCCAGACAGAGAAAAAATCCAAAAATTGTGCTAAAAAATACATTGGTTAGATACGTGGGGGGAAATGGGGGAATGAGAGGGGAGATCCACCTGTTTCAGATACATTAAAAACTTGAAAGTCAAAATCCAGATAGTAAAACTTTCGGAGGAGGACTGGGGCTGTAGCTCTGTGGCAGAGCACTTGCCTAGAGGGTACAAGGCTCTGGGTTAGAGAGTCCAGCATCGAGACAAAAAAAGAAAGAAGCAAACAAATAGACAAAACCTCTGAGGAGAGACTATAGGTAATGGCAGCTCTGATCTTGGTTCGAAGATTGTTACAGGAGACACAAAAATGCGGCATTCAGCGCAGCTCTGAAAGTTCCTGGGGCAAGGACGTGGGAGAGTGGAGAAATAAGGAGAAGAGTCAGAATACAGAAAGCTGAGGCCCGCTGGAGCCCTCTCTCCAGATGGGAGGAAAGGAACTGCTCAGTGACAGCAGTGAGTTTATTTGTACACGCTGCAGGTTGATGTCACGTGACACCCCCTGCCTACAACCTGTTTGCTTGGGTGTTCTCCCAGCTGGAGCGGCTTGCTCATGCGGCTCGCCTTTGTTCCCGGGACTGGCCTTGCTCCAGCCCGATGCATGTGTGGTCAATCTCCAGCTCCTCACACAAAAATTCATTTACAAATCAATAAATTTAGCCAGGTGAGGTGATATATGCTGCTGATCCCAATACTTGAGAGGCTGACACAGGAGAATTGCTGCAAGCTCAAGGTGAGAGTCTGTCTCAAAAAACCAAAACTAAAACCAAATCCTGTAAGGATCAGGAACCTGGGCTATGCTGGGCCACATACGGAGAACTTTTTTTTACACTTTTTTTTTTTTTTTTTTTGGTACTGAGGATTGAACTCATGACCTTGCGCTTGCCAGGCAGAGAACTTTTTCAATGAAAGGAAAACAACAGCAACAAAAAGAAAGAGAGAGAGAGAGGAAGGAAGGAAGGAAGAAAGAAAGAGAGAGAGAGAGAGAAAGAAAAGATTCTATAGGGTACGAATGTGCACATCCATAATGGTAGCTACTCAGGACTGAGTAGAAAGATCTCAGTTCAAGGCCAGCCTGGGCCACATAGTGAGACCCTGTTTCAAACAAAAAACCCAAAAAAGTTTCTGGGACTGTAGTTCAGTGACAGAGTATCTCTGGGTTCTACCCTCCGTGTCACAAAAATCACTGATCAATCAGAGTCCCTTGACATCCTCTGCAGACCAGAAAATACAGTACACCGTTTTCCAAACCACGTGATTTCAGGCAGACCTGGTATCAGTAACCTGGGTCTCCAAGGAGTGAGATGCAGCAGAAGAGTGATTTGTTGGTGTCACTGAGAACTAAAATGTTTGCTGTAATAATATACACGTAACATAAAATTTACCACTTTACCCTCTTTTGGTCCCGGGGATCAAACCCAGTTTCTTCTGCATGCTAAGCACATGTTCCACCACCCAGCTACCTCAGTTTCTTTTTTTGCCCCTGGGATAAGAGTCTCCCTGTGTTGCCCAGGCTGATCTTGAACTTGCGAATCCTCCTGCCTCAGCGTTCCTAGTAGCAGAGATGACAGGCATGTGTCTGGATCCCCAGCTCATTTTTTTTAAGGGTTTGTCAATTTTATTTAATCTTTCAAAGAACCAACTCTTTGATTCATTGACTCTTTGTAATTTTTTAAGTCTCCAGTGTGTCAATTTCTGCTCTGATCTTTCCTCCCTTGTTGTTGTTTTGGTTTATCCTGCTCTTCTTTTTCTAGAAGTTTGAGGTTCAGCATTAAGTTGTTTACATGTGCTTGCTCTATTTTCCTCATATGGGCAGTTACTGCTGTAAGTTTGCCTCTTAAGACTGTGCTGTCATTATCACTCAGCTGTAAAAGCTGTCTAATTTCTTCATTGATTTCATCTGTGACCCGTTGGTTGTTCAGTAGGGTGCTATTTAATTTCCATGTGTTTATGAAGTTCTTGTGGTTTCCTGTGGCATGGGTTTCCAGTTTCATTGCACTGTGGTCTGATAGTATGCATGGGATAATTTCAGTTCCTTTGCATTTACTTAAGCGTGTTCTCTGAGCCAGTATATGGTCTCTTTTGGAGAATGTCCTGTGTCCAGCTGAGAAGAACGTGTATGCTGATGTGGGGTGGAACACTCTATAGACATTTACTAGGTCCATTTGTTCAAAGGTTTGATTTAGTTCTAATATTTCACTATTGATTTTTTGTCTAGTTGATCTGTCTTTTTGTGACAGTGGGATATTGAGGTCTCCCAATACAATTGTATTAGGGCTTATTTGCTTTATCATTTTCATTAGTAATTGTTTTATATAGCTGGGTACAATGGTATTTGTTGCATATGTATTTATGATTGTTGTCTCTTCCTCTTGGATTGTTCCCTTTATGAGAATGTAATGACCTTCTTTATCTCTCTAAATCAGTCTTGGCTTGAAATTCACTTTGTCTGCAAACAGAATAGCTATCCCTGCTTTTTTCTGGGTTCCTGTTGCATGGAGTATTGTTTTCCATTCTTTGACTTTCAGTCTATGAATTTCTTTTTGAGTTAAATGTGTTTCTTGTATGCAGTATATTGTTGGATCTTGCTTCTTGATCCATTCTCCTAGTTTGTGTCTTTTGACTGATAAATTGAGACCATTTACATTGATGGTTATAACTGATACGTATTGACATTCTTGTCATGTTATTTTCCTGTTGTTGGTGCCCCTCTTTTCCCCATCCCTCTAATTGTTTGTCTTCCCTGGTAGATGCCTTCTGTTGGGGTTCATAGAGCTGTAGTCCTTAATATCTCTTTCTAGAATGTCCTTCAGAACATTTTGGAGTACTGGTTTGGTGGTCATAAATTTCCTCAGATGTTCTTTGTCATGGAAGTATCTTTTTTCTCCATCAATTTTAAAAGATAGTTTTGCAGGGTACATCAATCTGGGTTGAAAGTTGTTTTGCTTTAGAACTTGGAGTACTTCACTCCAAGCTGTTCCTGACTTGTTTGTGCTGAGAAGTCAGCTGTAATTATCATGGGCTTTCCTTTATAGGTGATTTGTTTCTTTTCTCTAACAGCTTTTAGGATTCTATTCTTGTGTTGAATTTCTAGAATCTTTTTTTATTTTATTTTTATCGGTACCGGGGATCAAACTCACGACTGCCGCTTGCAAGGCAGGCGCTTATGCCGCTGAGCTAAATCCCCAGTCCCGATTTCTAGAATCTTAACTATGATATGCCTGGTTGTAGATTTTTTTAATCATTGTTAATTGGAGTTGTATTTGCCTCATTTATCTGATGTCAAATTATTTTTCTCTACCAGGAAAGTTTTCTGTCATGATGTTGCTGAATATTTTTTAAATGTCATTTGTGGTTTCTCCTGCTTGTTCATTGACTCCAATTAATCTTAAGTTATTCCTTTTTTTTTTTGTACCAGGGATCAAACTCACAACCTCGCTCTTCTCAAGCAGGCGCTTATGCCACTGAGCTAAATCCCCAGCCTAATTATTCTTGTCTCATCTAGCAGCTGCTGGATTGATTTCTCATGGTCCCTTGCTAGTTTTGAGAAATCTTTCTTTTTCTGGTCGCTAACTGCAAGCCTGTCTTCAATATCTGAGATTCTGTCCTCACATTGACCTAATCTTCTTTGAATACTTTCAATGGAGTTTTTATTCTCCTGGATACCTGCTTGAATCTGCACTTCCATAATTTGCTTAAGCTCATCTATTTATTTTTTGTCTGTGTCTGCTCTAATTTCATTAAGCATGGTGTGTATTTTGGTAATCTCTGTAGTTAGCTGAGAGATTGTTTCTGATTGCTTTTCCAGAGCCTCATTCAATTGCTTTGTTGTTTCCATTTCAGAGAGGCCTGGTGGGGGCTTTCGTGTTGTCCCACCTCATTGCCCGCTGGATCTGCCTTTGGTGAACTGAGTGTCTTTTATTTTCTCTCTCTTTTTTCAGGTTAATTCCTGGGGTGGTAGTTGTAAGTTGCCAATGGTGGGTTGCTTTATTGGTAGTGTTTAGGGCCCTTAGGTGATGACTACGTCTCTGAGGTATCTTCCAGGTGTAGCTGGTTTTTGAGTTTTGAGTCTGTTGGAAGATCTTTTCTCTTCAGTTTGTTGGAGATGAACAGTTGTTGCTTGTTTGGCCCAGTTCTTGGTTCTCTGGCACTGTGCCACAGTATTTTCTGTGACCCTTAGTTAATCTCAGTCATGGATTATAGGGACCAACAATGCCAGCCAGCGCAGTCCTCCATGTCCACCGCTCCTCTCCACTTCTGCATCTGTGCAGAGGCCTCCGGGGTCACCAGCCATCATTGTCATGGTAACTGTGCATCTCTTCCCCAGCTCACTTTAAAACTTTAGCCAGGCATGGTGCACACACACTTGTAACCCAGCATTCAAGAGGCTGAGGCAGGAGTATTGCCTTACAGTTGAGACCTTGTCTCAAAAAATCAAAAAACAACTGCTGCAACCACTATGGAGATCAGTATGGAGAATTCTCAGAAGACTAGGATTGCAAGCTCCATTCAACCCAGCTATTCCCCTCCTGGGTATTTTCCCAGAAAAACTGAAAAGTTCATATCACAGTGATATATGTGCACCCACATTCATACAGCACAATTTGTAATACTGAATCTTGGAAACAACCAAGATGCCCAACTGCAGAGCAGATGAAAAAGATGTGGTATTTTTCTACAATGTAATATTACTCAGCTATGAAGAAGGATGATCTTGAGGCCTTCATAGGGAAACGGAGACAACTTGAGACTATCCTCATTAGTGAAATAAATAAGAATCATATTTATAAATATCACATTGTGTCTCTAGTGTAAAAAGTAATAAGAACTGTAGGAGTAATAAAACCCAAAATGCATAATTGATATTGTAAAAAAGAGAGGAAAAGAAAGTGCTCTAAAGTATATAACTGCATGTATGTTTAAGTGTATAAGATAGATGACCATATTACTGTTTTTGTTATTACTGAGCAGAACTGTTAATAGTCTCACTGTCTGAATGTCTACTTTGTATGCTTTAATTTTGTAACTTGAACAACTATTTCCAAGATGACAGTATGTAATTTGTCAAGTAGTGATTTCTTAGTGGTTTTGTTTTTTTTGTTCTTTTCTTTTTTTCCTTTGGAATTCTGTATTGCTGCTACCCTTTTTTCTGTTTTGTTTTGTTGGGTTTTTTTTCTCTTTAAATAAAATTTTAAAAAATCAAAAACCAGAAATGTGTAGAAATCTGTAGCAGCAAGTACATCAACACTACTGTGCAACCATCACCACCATCATGTACAGCACCTTTCCATCATTCCCAGTATCAACTCTGTCCCCACTAGCTCTTCCTCCTCTGGCTTCTGGAAACTTCTACTTCCTGTCCCTATGAATTTGCCTAGTCTAGTACTTCATATGAGTAGACTCATATATTTGTCCTACTCCATTTGGCTTGTTTCACTTGGCACAATGTCCTCGAGGCTCACTGATGTAGCCTGTGTCAGAATTTTTTTCCTTTATTTATATATTTTGTACCTGGGATCAAACTCATGACCTCGCGCTTGTCAGGCAGACGCTTATGCCGCTGAGCTAAACCCCTGGCTTCCTTTTATTTCTTTTTGTTTTTTTGACACAGTTTCTTGCTATGTAGTCCAGGCTGGCCTTGAACTCACTATGTAGCACAGGCTGGCCTCAAACTCATGGTGATCCTCCTGCCTCAGCCTCTGAAGTAGTGGGATTACAGGCATGGGCCACCACAACCTGCTTCTTCCCTTTTAAAGATTGAATAATATTCTCTGATATTCAAGGGCCACATTTTGTATAGCCATTTGTGAGGGTTTTTTTGGGGGGGGTACTGGGAATTGAACTTGGGACCTTGTGCTTGCCAGTTAGGTGCTTGTGCTGCTGAGCCATATCCTGAGCCCTTTTTTGGGTTAATTTTTATTTTCATTAGTGCTGTACATTTGCAGTACATAATGATTGCATTCATCTTGGAGCGCTGGTTAGCGCACACAATGCATCTGAACCCTTTTCACGTCCCTCTC
>PVJX010006678.1:0-75949 GCA_004027295.1 Dolichotis patagonum
CTGTGGGCATTTGGTGTGTCTGCCTACATTACCCATGATCTTCTCTGCCTGGCCGGACATGACTGCGACCTATCCGGTCTCTCCACAACATCTCTGCCTGATGACAACTTCCTGCCCTCACCCTATATAAACCATGTTCACTTCCTCAATAAACAAGACTTGATTGGAACTGCTCAACTTGTCTCCGTCTCTCTTTCCTCTTGCCCTGCCCCCCATCCCCGTTCCTCCTCCAGGTGAGACCCACGGACTGATCCGAGGGCCGGATCACACTATATCCTGCTTACAAAAATTCTGATGTTTGTGTTGTCCTCATTAATTTTACTTTCGCCAATTGACAGTTTTCTTTAAAGGAGAGTTATTCCTTCTCCCTCACTTAATGAATTTATTAAATTATTTACAGTAAATCAGTTTGGACTCATGGGTATTTAGTCTATTCTATAGATTTTCATTTGTTACTCTTTTGGTAAGCAGAATAAAGGTTCCAAAAAGAGCAACTGTTATTCTTGAGTATGTCATCTGACCTGGAAAGAGATTGTTTTAAAAGGTAATGTAGAGAAGGAAAGATCTTGACATGGATGGAATTATCTAGTGAGCCCAGTCAGCCACGGAAGTCTCTAAAAGCGGAAGCAGAAGATGAATAGGACAGAAAGATACAAATTGAGGAAGACTTGACTTGTTCACACTGGTTTTGAAGATGACAGAAGGAGACCACAAGCCAAGCAATCAGGTAGCCTCCAAAAGCCCACACCAGTCCCTGACTAACAGAAGGGAAATGGGAACTTCAATCCTATAGCAGAAAATAGCTGAATTATACTAGTAACAAAAAACAGCAGAGACACATAGTCTTCCCTAGAGTCATTAGAAAGGGATTCATAGATGACGATTGCTTGATTTAGTGAGCTGAGACCTGTGTCAGATTTCCGACCTATGTAATACTGCATTTGTGATGTTTAAGTCACTAGGTTTGGAGTAACCTGCTGAGACAGTAATACAAATATTAATAAAATGATCTTTTCTTCCTGTCCTCAAATTAGTCAAGCTTTGGCCATGCAGAACTCTCACTAGAGAGTGGTCTTTTGATCATTGTGATAGTAACACTGTCCTCATTTAAATCAACCAGTAGGTAAACCTCATCTGTAGAAGAATCAAATTAAAAGTCTGATGATTTCATACAAATAGAATTTATATTAGATTCCCTCTTCATTTCCAGAGGAAAATCACAGGAGTATACAATTTAACCTGCTATCATAATTAAAACTACTGATTTGAAATGCTGAATTATCAAGGCGTTGTACTTTTCCATTCTTTCTTAACGAATGAGAACCAGGAATATGGTGTGTGTGCCTATGTGTGTGAGTGTGTGTGCATGCATGTGTGTGTCCAGGTGTTTCTGTCTTTTCTGGGTCTATTATTAACAGGGAAATGAGAGGCCTGAATTCCGAAAATGATTTAAGAAATGGCTAAGCAATAGGATATAAATATTTGCTAGCTGCTGCCTGGTCCAATCTACAGAGGGCATACTTGAAATTTTAGGTCTGTGCTAAAGTTCATATGCTTGATTAAAATGATCAACATTTTTTCAATAGTAATAACCTACATGTCCACAATCTGAGAGCTGACTTGAAAGTGCACTAAAGTATACTAAAGAAGGCTTATATTGATATCAATGTGTTACATAAGACTGTGTGGTACCGAGGAAACACTGAACATTTAAATAAGGAAAACTGAAGCAAAATGAAGAAAAAGGAGCTGGAAAAACTGATAGTTAGACCTCTTGCTGAGAAGTGATCTACAATTCAGATTGGCTGGTCCTGGCTTTTTCACGAACTTACATGATTCCAAACTATTCGAGCAAATCATGATTAATTAAGAACGATATTTCTTAATTAATGTGGAATATACGAAACAATATTGCTATGCAAAATATTCTCCACAGGAACTCCAGCATCTGAGGGAGAAGGATCCATGCCTCATAATTGTCATTTTTCTGCATAGTATAATGCCTCATATGTAAAACTTTCCATTTAATGTTTCATTTTGCTTTAAATGTTGCTGGTAGGAGGATTTCAATAAAATGAATATATATGATAATTTAAGTTAAATATGTCTATACTGATAAGTTAATTGAACAAAATTCTACACAGTGAATATATTCTGTGTCTAGTATGTACAGTACATTCCTTAGCTAAAGAATATGCAAATACAGTCTAAAAATGTATCTTTCCATTGATATAAAAATAGATGAGAGGGAAGACAGACAATTTTTATATGTATAAAAGTAGATGAAAGGGAGTCGGGGTATTAGCTCAACGGCATAAGTGCTTGCTTGGTAAACGCGAGGTTGCGAGTTTGATCCCTGGCACCAAAAAAAAAAAAAAAAAATTGAAACATAGACAGACAGTTTTTCCATATATTTCACACTGAGGAAATATACTGGTATTAGATGTTGATTAATATAAACTCTTACAAAAGTTCTTGCCAATTTAACCTTGTCAATATGCTATATAAGGTCATTTTTGTTTTATAATGGGATAAGTGATGTTTAATTTGAGATAGTCTGTGGTCTCAACAGTTGATTAATCATTTTGATTTTCTTTTCACTCCATAGCTTCTCCTTCAACCTTTTTGTTTCTGTCTTTTTATTAAGCCATTTTTCTTCTCAACAGAATCCACAGAGGTTGCCCACACAAAATCACACATAAGTATATTTTCTTTGTTTGGTCTTCTACACAGTTTTAAGAATTTGAATCAGTAAATATTATCACCTTAAGGAAAAAGTCAGAGTTTGGCAATATTTCATCACTGTCAGTATTGTTTTCTTGTGACTATTGCATCTATATTTTACCCTCAAACCAACACCAGTATTATTTCAATAGCATGATCCAAAAGTAAAGCACTAATAATTCTTGTTTCATCTGAAAATTTTTATTTAGCTAAGAAATAAGTATGTACATTGAGATTAGTGTTAAAGAATTATATGAATTACAAGGTTAGTAACCTCTCATCTAACAAAGGTATTTTCTGAGACCTTCCATAGATACCCAGGACCGTGAATATTATCAAACCTTTCACATATACTCTATTTTCTTACACATATCAGCCTATGTGAGTTTGATTTACAAATAAGGTGCAAAAAGATATTAACCACAGTAATAGTAAAATATAGAAATATAAAACAAATGGTAATAAAAGTTTGGTAAGTATGATCTCTGTCTTAAGATAAGGGATTTTCCATGGAATATTTTTAAGACCACAGCTGACCTTCGGCAACTGAAATTACAAAAAGTGAAACTGAGTAAGATGGGCTGCTGTCTGTATCACTCTAAAAATAATTTCACTTTCTTCACTACTTAGCTCCCATTTTCTTCATTTTTCTTCTGTTTTTTAGCCTTCCTGAAACTTGCTAAAATTATATGAGCTAACAAAGCTATGCATTCATTCTTTGGTAAGCTATGCAAAACTTGCAGAGTGATTTATAAATCTTTCCCTATGTGTTACTCTCTGAGGCTACCAGTAACCTAAGGAACTTTCACTAACTTTATTTTTCTGCTCTTCATTTCATAAAATATAACTCAATAGACTTAATTGCACCCTAAATGTTATAAGATATATATTTTCCTGCAGAAATTATTGATGCATAAAATAAAGTACAGTTTTAAATAAGTATGCAATAAGTAGAGAATACAAAAAAGAACAATTTATGATACAAAATTCTACATGACTAATTAAACATTTGGAGTTTAACATCTATAAAAATCTTAAAAATTCATGGTAGCCTATTTAAGGGGCCCTGAGTACACTGCTTTGCTCCCTATTCTTGATTGAAGCAATGTGGAGAAAAAAAGCCTGAATATGTATTTAATAATGGAAGATTTGAAAACACTGAAGATCATGCAATATTCAAAACATTACTAGACACAAACTAAAATATTGTTATAAAAAAGAAGCAAACAGCCCGGCATGGTGACACATGCTTATAATCTCAGCATTTGGCAGGAGGATTGCCATGAGTTCAAGGCCAACCTAGGCTATGTAGTGAGTTCAAGGCCAATTTTTACTGCATGGTAAGACCTTGTCTCAGAAAAGAAAAGAAAAATAAAAGAAAAGAACCAAACAGATGATAACACAAAACTTCCTTTTCAGTAAGATAGAATAAACTATTAGTACAAATGAAATAAATTAGCATATATTAAAGTAATTTTTAGAACTATAGAATATGTACTTTGAGGAAGTATATAAATTTGTTCATACTTCCTAGATATCACTCTTCCTTTTTGCTCTTTATTTGCATATATTGTGTTTCCTACTTAAGAGAAACCATGCAATATTTGAGCTTGTGTGTTTGACTCATTTCACTTAACATTATGTTCCTATGCTACTTACAAATTCAGTACATTTATCTTTCTTTATGGCTGTGTAGTATTCCACTGTGTGCAAGAACATTGTTTTTCTCCATCCATCTGTGATGGACTATACTCTGTTTCAAAGATAAACTGTGCTACTACAAACATTGGTTATGTCTTGTAATCTAAGTAACTACTCTGAAGATAGTAATATACAGTGCATTAAACATGGTTATTCTATTATTGTGTTGTCATGAAACATTTTTTATTTCTCACAAAATAAAAAATATTACTAAAGATGTACCAATGTATACTGTGCAAAGCATTATAATTATGTAAACTTTCACTGCTTTTGACTAATTTTTATTACATATAGACTAACAAAGAGTTTATATTCTAATTATTCCTGACATTTTGTTGGTTCTACATCTGCTAACATCTTATTTGCACTTTCATAATTCAGTCTAAAAACAGATTTTTTTAATCCAGAACAGACTGCATTGTACAGTCTGACATGCAGAGTGCTATAAGATTATCATTCTGTCTTATTCCAGATTCTTTTCTTACTAGTGGAACTGTACATAGAATTGTCACCTCTTTTCTACTATTTACAGTTATGAACCAAAATGCTAAAGTATTCATTTAGATATTTATACATAAACTGACATTAAAATCAGTGCTATTCTTTACATCTAAATTTTCAGTTGTTTTTCAGTTTATTTTATAACCATAGGAAGAACCAAATATCATCTTAAATTGATATTTAAGATTTAGTTCAACAACATTTAAAAAATTATAATTGTACAATTCAAATATGTTATTTACTTCCATCTTTGTTATTTAGAAATTTACAAGCTGTGTATTTCATATCTTCTTTGAAGTAACTGGTAAAATTTTGTTGAAAATAACTAAACACTGTCATCTTACTTAATATCAATTTGTTAGTCAATGCTATCTAGTACTGTATTTTAACAGAACTATGTAAGTGTGAAGATCTATTACCTGACGGTGAGATTGGGAAATGTAATATTCATACACAAATATACATGCAATCAAAAGCAAATCAGTTTCTCACAGAATTATTTTTAGGAAAACACTGTGGTTCTTGTTTATTATATCTTGCCTGTTAACTCTTTCTTGAATAGTTAAATTTTACTCGAGTAGTTTACACTAAATCCTGAAAACAGCAACATGCATTACTTTCTTCTATACTCTCCTATATCTATGTACTTCATTTCCTTTGGAATTTTTAAATGTGAGTCACCATTTTAAATCTCCAGGTTGACAATACTTTTCATGGCTTCTCAAAGGTCTTTGGCATGACAACTCCAATCCATATTCCGCAAATATACTTTAATCTTTAAAATTAACTGTACTTAGTGCATTTCTCGAGTTTCATTCCTTTTGAAAATAACTTTAGCTTGAAATCCATTTCCATATCAAAAAACCTAATTGTTGTGGTGACAAACTGTGCTTATGAATTGTTTTTAATATCTCTGTCTTCAATTTCCTCCTGTCAGTGCTAATTTATTTTATAAATACACTTATCTCTAACAGAAGCTTGAATCTTTTTATTTCTCCTTCATGAAAGTGGATGAATCATACACAATGACACTGCATAGTTAATGTAATGAGAGAAGAGATTTCCTTTAATAACTGTTTCTAGGCATACTTTGGGGCCCTATTTGTTTCAAAATTTATCTTTTGGTTTACTCCTCCCATGCAGCAGTAGGATCTGAGAATGGGTCCCACTCAAGGAAGAGTCCTTGAGTTGAGAAGGGCACTGAGACGACTGCTCTCGGTCTAACGGTCAGCGTGTTGGTACACTCTGCTATAGTGCACTGCAGAGTGTAAGGGCTTAGCAGGGTTTCCAAACTAGTGGAACCTATTTATAATGTCTTCGAGTGACTATCTTCTCAGCATATATATTTTCTGAGGACTATCCATATTTAGAGTAGACAGCAGGTCAAGAAGTTAGAGAATCTGACTCATGTCTCTGAAAGGCAGAATCTTAGTAGTGAGATGCCATCAGTAGTATTCCCGGCCCCACTGTAATTTAGCCTTTTACATTATGTTGATCTGGCCAAGATGGTTCAGGCATCACCTCCAGCTATGCAGTACTGTGGGCAATGGGAACTGGTATTTTCATAATTTGCAGATAATATCACTAGATATTATGCATACAAAACTAGGCACTCATGATTTCCATTCTTTAAGATATATATTTGAAAAAAGTAATAGATTTTAAATAAAATAATAGAAGAATCATTGCTAGTGCAATAGTTATTTGTAAGGTTAGAGTAATCTTTTCTAAAAAAAAAAAAAGCTAGCAGACTACTAATAAAACCATGAGCAAATCCCTGAAATGTGTAAATGTGAATTTACTTAACAAATTACTAAATAATTTCTAGTTAATTTGATTTCCAAAGTACCTGTTGAATTCATCTACATTTCTTGACCTCTCATTATCTATTAATTAAAAATACTGTTATCTCACATGGACTGACTTCCAACTAGTTTTCAACTTCTCTCCTTCCTCAGTTCTAACGCATGCCTTGCAGTCCATGTGCCACTGGGTCAGTGAGTTTGGGTGAGTTTGGGTCAAGGGATCAGACTAAGCCCTATGTTCCTGTTACATTTCTCTTAAGGCATTGATCAAAATAATTATAAAGAAAAATATAAAGAGTAACATAGTGCTACAATAAACATAAAAAGATGAAAGCCATCCATGCAGATAACACTTCAACTGAATCTGAAATATAGCTGAGGAAAACAAACCTAGAATTTTGGTAAGCATCTAATTGATGTAATAGATGAGTAAAGAACCTACAAACTCAAGCATGGAAATTCTAACTGAAGTTAAGTATGAGGAATGTATATAAAACAGGTATTATGTGATGGTCTAACAAAAAAAGAGGCAATGTTCCAACTACTGTAGACACAGAGGAAAAAAACAGTCATAGGCATTTAAGTCACTACTACAATTGATAATGATCTTCTGAAAATAAGTTTTTTTTAAGCTGTAATAAATTACAAAGGAAGAGGTAGGGTAATTTTGACACCCCAGAGTGTCAGTAAAATATTTTACTTGATTCAAAATGAAAGCAGTCTTGTTGAACATTCTGTCCACAAACACATAAACTACAATATGTCTTGTACTGCTATGTACTAAATATGAATGCATAACAGCGAGGAACTGCACAATTCAGGAAAATCTGCATCATGGAATAAAGTGTTTAAAACAAAATGAAACAATGACTGAAGATGTATATAATGTAAAAAATGAAATTTTGATGAAAATTAATTTGTAAGCTCAGTGATATGGGGAATATATATTGAGAACAAGAAAAATTTTACAGAAATAAATGCTAGGCTAAAAGAAACTAATGACAAACTTGTTAGATAATAAAGCTGAAAAAATTCCTTTATATAAACAATATGCTTTATCCAATAAACTGTTCACTATAAGCTATATATATATATATATTTATATATGAAACATAAACAGCATATATACATACATGCAAAAATATTTTACTTGAGAAATATGAATCAACTAATAGGAGCCCAAGAGAAAAAAAAGAATGCAAAATAGTAGTGGAGAATATTAAAAGATAATTAACCAGCACTTGAGGATGAAAAACAAGAATGTACAAATTACTCAGCAGGATGAATAAAAACAAGCTATTCACACATTGATATTTCCTATTAACAAAGATAAAAGAAGATTCTAGCCAGGAAATGAAAATTACCTTGGAAAAAGAAATACCTTCAAATACCAAAGTGGGGGAGTTAAAATCCTATAGCAATTAGCAGTTAAAAATGAGCAGGGGATAGAGACTTTATCTAACTAAAAATTCTCCATTCATCTACCTTATACATCTATCTTTTTGTATTATTAAAACTGTACCTCATGGCCTGGTGTGGTGGTGTATGCCTGTAATCCCAGTACTTGGGAGGCTGAGACAGGAGGATTGCTTCAAGTTAGAGGCTAGCCTGGAATAAAACCTAAGTAGAAGGCCAGCCTGAACTGCATAATGAAACCCTGTCTCAGAAAGACAAAAGTAAATAAATAGAAAAATGAAACTGTACTTCGGTATAATTAAAAGTATCAAGAAAAGCACCCCAGGGCTCCAATGTACAAACCCAGAGAGGACAGACCCGGATGGTCTCTAATTACACTGATCTGACTTAGACAACATTATGTGACAAACGTGAACATGATGTGCCATAATAAAGCAAAAACAAGGGCTCTCATAGTAAATGTTTTTCAAGTATTTACTGTATAAAGTAGATATTTAGGCATATTGTGTCAATTAACTTATTTTTCATCATAATTATGCTACATAGGATTAGTACTATTTTTTCAGAGCAGAAAAGTAAATTACAACTAGAGAGTGCTAAAAATTATACATGAAGGCACTTGATCTGATTCCAAGAGTGCTGAAAAATTCAATAAGAAGAAATTGAAACAAAAGTCAAAATATTGCAAAAGACAGAAAAAAAGTACTTCACAGTGCACCACGTGGCTCTGCAGTAAACAAAGGTGACATGGTGACGGTAAGTAAACACCATGAATTTAGCTTTTTAATTGTGCAGAACACTTATTCTCCTAACACATGCCATAGAAATAAAGGAGTCCAAACTTGACGTGTTTAGGAAAAATAGGAAGCAGCAATCAAACATTCATTCCAAGTCTCCTTATCACTCCGTAACTTATCGGTCAGGGGGCCTGGAGAAAGTAAATTGCTCATTATTCACATGATGGGACGTCTTCTGTCATCTTGAATGTCAGGACAATCTGTATCTATTCAGGGAAGCTCTGCCGTTTTTGCTCCAATGTGCTGAGTTTAGTAGCACTGTGGTCCTATTTTCCCATACCTCTTTTGACAGCAGGTAGGTGAACATTGTAGAAACATCTCTTTCTCTCTCCTCTGTCTCTCTCTCTATCTCTGTATCCCTGTCTCTGTCTCTCTTACTTGCCTGTAAACCCGAGTCTGGTAAAGACTTATAATCATTCAGAATCACCATCTCATGTAGCACAGTACAACACATAAGCACAAATATAAAATACAAATATAAAAATATTTTTTTAATATTTTTAAAAAAAAGTATTAAGACGCAAATGTGAGACATAGAAAAGTATAAATGAGATGGGAAATGTATAAGAAAGGTAAAGTTGGCAATATTGCTACCTCAAATGCTGAAATTTGGGAGATGTCATCTATAAACAAAGTCATAAAAAGTATATATATGTATTTTAACCAATACTTTTCTCTTCAGAATTATCCACAGCCCCACTTTTGTAAATACTTTGTACATCCAAATTCTGAGTCTTCCAGAGTTACCGAATCAGCCTGATTTTGTGCTGTCCCTGTGGCTGACGCAGTGGTAATTCCCTAGTTCTGCCAGTTTAGTTACTACTCATGCTTCTGCTTTCCAGTTTCCTAAATATTGTTTCTCACCTCTTCCTACAGGTGCTCTTTGACTTTTGAGATTTGTGCCTTTATAAAAATTCCTGTTACTGTCATTTTGCTGGTAACTCCAAGAGAAAGAAGGCAAATAAGTATGATTGTGCTGCCATGTTCAATTTGAAATGCTGCCATTACTTTCCAGATTGTTTACATCTGCAGTTTAGAAGCTGTCTCTGCAACAAAAATGTAATTATATCCTTTTCCTAATTTCCTTCCTATCCAGCTTTCATTATCTGATCTATCTTTTTGACCACTGTCTTAACAAAAGCCCTTGCACTTTTATTCTATTAGCATCTACCCAAGTAAACAGCAGTTTTTTCTCTTTGCCTATAAATACACTGAGAACAGACAAGAACAAGAAAATGGATAAGTACACAAAGAAATAGCATAAGTAGTTTAATAATGTTATAATGTTATCATCAGAAAATTTAGCTTTTATAATACTGAACAGCATGTGTAATTTATCTTTCCAATATATTTTCTTTCCAATTTTCCTCCCCTAAATATTTCCTACCATTGTTAATCTCTTCAGAATTCCCTACCTCCATCCACTTTCTTGACAGAATTAGTCTGTGCTTATTTCATAGAGAAAATCAGAAAAAAGATCCAAAACTAAGCAAAGTTACCTTTCCTAGATTTACTTTGTACTTTCTATTTATAATAAATGCATTTTTGCACTAATTTCATCTCCCAGCAGCAGAGCAAAGGTACGTATTTTAGTTCTGGAAAGATTTAGTTCTTGCTGTGAGTTAAATTTCACTTTAGACATTCTTCCTCTTACTTCTAGAATATCTCCATAATTTCCTGTCCCCTTTTCTCTCATTGACCAATAATATTGGAATAGCTCATGATTTTTTCCTAGGATTTCTACGTATACTTTTAACTCTTCACTTGTTCCCACCATAATCTCATCCATTTCCTTGACTTAACATCCAAATGTTTATCTCCATAAAATTATTCACCAGTTTGAGACCCACATATGGAACTGTACCAAGTTCCCACCAACATTTCACCTCCAGCTTATCATGTCTCTTGTCCAAACTCATTCCTATCTTGGTTTCAGTGTACTACTGGCTTCATAAATTTGTTCTTCGCAAACTGAAGGATCCTTCAGTTCAGATGTTTCCACTCTGTGCTTAAGGGCCTCAGTGGCATCGCCTTATCTCCAATTTAAAGTCTTTAGTCCTTAAAAGGTTTTACAGGCCCTCCCTGCTCTGGACTTTCCTGTGATTTGCAGTCGTATTGTTTACTCCACCCTTGGGGTTCCCAGGCTGTCATTCTTTTGGGGTGTCTTTCGAGATCTCAAAGTCATTTCCCATCTGCTGAACATGGTGTGGTGGATGCTGCATCACCCAAATCCCATTCCAGGAATGAAGGTCTTAAGACTCCAGCCTCTGGGTCTGCCACCCACAGACCTAGCTCAGCTCTCAGCTGCTTTTGAGAATTATACAAGGGAGGACAGGCATACGGTTGTCGTAAGAGCTCTGGTACAAGGGCTCTGATGGTACAACGACTCTTCAGAGTTGCCCCAGTTTGAGGCTAGAAAGCCAGGTTTTTATGCCTCCTTGACTGTGTTACTGAGTGCAGTTTGCTCCACTCATCCTGCGGTCCTCCCTTGTACAAGGGAGCAAGGTCCTCCCTTGTACAATTACACACTGTCAAGGAGGCACAAAAACTTGGCTTTCTAGCCTCAAATTGGGGCAACTCTAAAGAGTCATTGTACCAGAGCTCTTGTGACAACCGTATGCCTGCCTTCCTGCTGTTGCTGCCTTTTCCCTTCAATAGGATAAATACTGAGAGCCCTTCCTACTAAATAGTTGCAAAAGCCATTTCTCATGCAACCTGTGACATTTAATGTCACTATCACTTTGAATACTCCATTCCATTCCACTGCCTTATTTTCCCCATTGACTTCTCCATGCATGCATTACAGTTTCCGTGTAAACCATGCTTGATTCCCTTATATTGTACGAGGCAGCATTCTCTGTGGCTCCACTCATAATACCCATTTTACACTGAATTGTTTTGAAAATTCTACATTTTCATCTACATTTAATTTTCATTTTCTTCTACCTTTGCATTTGTCTTAATCAGTTTTCCTTTGAAATGTATGATGCCACATACTTCACATACTCAACACTACAATTCCCTTTGATTTTCTTTTTCTATATCATTCCATTTAGCTCATTACCATTTATCTTTCATTTCTCTGCTTAAACCATATCACAACAGAGTTTCCTCCATCTTAGTAACAAGTGGTTACTTTTTCTTTAATTTTAATAACATGCTTTTATTTTCCACATATGCAAGAGTGAAAACATTATATATACCTTTCCATCACTTTTTCCTTAGGTCTTAACAAAGTGCTTCATACTTTCTGACTGTTGAATGAGTATAAGCGAGATGACTGGTTAATTTGGATTCTTCCTGCTTTCAAGATAAATATTGTTTTATTTCATTGTATTCTACTCTCAGATACATGAGTCCCTTCAGAATCTTATCCTTCAAGTCTTTAATCAGAGATGCACAGTCTGTATTGATGAATGAGAAATGGATGTGGGAGTGGATTTATGCATTAGAAGACAAGCAATTGCACACTGTCTTTGTCAGAAAATGAACTAGTATGTTTGTGAGTCTCACATGTGCAGGTGACGCAAACTGCATCAGAGAAGTGGTGCAGAGGGTACAAAAACATCTCCTGTTAACTTTCCAGGTCAGCTCTATTTTATACCATGAAGCTGTCTGTGTCATAGCTCTCAACTTGGACTAAAAACAACTATCACATTTCTAATTTGAGGGACTTGATATCAGCACAAATTTAGAACTGTACAAAATTAGAAATAGATATTTTACTATTGTCATTATTTTTTAAAGAAGAAAAATTTATCTCTGCTCACAGTTTATAGAGGTTTCATGCTGTAGTTGGCTGGCTCCAAGGCAGGACGGCACTGCAAAGGAGCATCACAGAGGAGAAACGGTCCATGGCAGGCAGAAGGCGGAAGATCAGTAAAGCAGTGAAGCAGCAGCAAGTGCTGACTACGGCAGCCTCCTTTCCGTTCTTCATATTTTATCTGAGCCACACACCATCAGGGCAGGTAGAACTCACACCCAGAGTGGGGCACCCTTAATCCTACGCAGAATTATGCCAACCCAACCAGTGTGTTAATTTAGTAACCACTTACCCTTTATCCCAGAATCACACACTCTAGGTCCAGCCACCTCTAAAAGCCCAACTATGACTATGTGAGATTTTAGGGGAGCATCTAGATAAAAGCTATAACAAAGGTTAATAATAATGATGATGATTAAGTGATGGGGAACAGAAAAATAGAGGTAAAATTTAGAAAGAAAAGGAGGATGAAGACAGAAAAATGAGATAAACACCACATTAACTGACCATACACAGTGGCAAATGTAAGGCAGGACTTGGCATTTACAAAGCAAAAATGGGCACAGAAACACAACAGGCCCGAGCTGTGACTCACTATGCCTCCCTTACATCTAGTGGATTCTGATACCACAGGCCCTGGAAAAAGCTACCCGCCCAAAGACACCATGATTGGCAGGATTTTACAACCAATATTACAACCTTCATTTGTTTCCATATGGAGGTTTAGAAGTATTTTTATTTCATGTTTTTGTTGTTCAGCTAGTTAATTACATTTACAAATTTGGATATTGAGACTATTTGACTACAGATTGCATGATTCAATATTTTTTACCTAAAAACAACATATGTGTCACTACATTATATGCTTTTGGTGAATGTTTGATATTGGTTGCATTATTTTTTGCATTTCCTTATGACAACTTCATGAGGAGGAGGTGATTAACTACGTTTTTTATCCCTTCTTTACCAAAATTAGCTTACAATAGTCAATGAAATTTAAAAGGAACTTTTAAGATTCAACAGTCGATTTACTTTATTTTTCTATTTTGCTTTTAACAGAAAATTCAAAGAGTTCTTTAAGCCTGGACATTAGACCAGAGTATTACTTTTAATAGATTAAAAATATTAAACATATGTAGATATAAATATATAGAGAGAAAATTGTCTATATGTATACATAAAACGGCAAACATATAAATTTTACTACACACAGAAACATGCCTAAACATGCTTGCTTTTAAATTTCATGAGACCAAAACTAATATAAACAGAGCCTAGTAATGTTAGTGCTTTTTTATTTTGTCGGGGAACTCAAGAGTGTCATTTTGTTTTTAAGTGAATATGTGGAATGCGCGATCCGGCTCAGTGAAGGTCAGTGCTGGGCGCCTCCTATGGAGCAGGGCAGCACCGCCCCAGGGGGGATAAAGCGTCTTTTGTCAGCAGGATCTCAGTTAAACCACGCACGTATGACCAGGCGGTCAGCAGTGGAGAGCGTCCTGCAGTCTATTTGCCAGCCTCCTCTGGTCACCTGGTTGGCTTCTGTCCCATTTTCTAGGTAATGATTCTGAAACTGCAGAGGCAAAAACACTAAGTTTTGGAATGACTATGCCTAGATAGCATTCTTTTTTTGCCCCAAAATTGCAAAGTGCAAATAAAATATCATTAGCAGGGTTATTTTGATTTTTTGTTAGCCCAACTCTGTGCCACTTAAGTTTTGTTAACAAGTTTTGGATAAATAAAGGATCGATTCTAGTTGAACTTTAGTTTCTGGGTCCTAGTGAACATACTTAAGAAGAATACATTTAATATTGGACAAATGTTAAATTAGCCACTTCCCACCTGAGAATTTTCTTGTTGGGTACATCTCTTCCCCTTTAATATGTTTTGTTCACTTGAAAAAACCTATGTGGCTTTTGATAAGTAATATCAGAGCTCCAAAATCCCCACCCTTCTTTCTTGGAGAAAAATCTTTAGGTGTCTACGTTAGAAATTGATGCTAATTAAATTCAAGTCTCAATTATTCGTTCCCCACTACTCCATGAAGATCCTCTGTAAATTAAAAAAAGACACTTCGGTAAGTTTTTCTACCCAATGGAAATTCGGAAGACCAGAGCAGAATTGAATTGGAGGTTTTCTTCTAAATGATTATATGATTAGGTGGGACCTCCTGAAAATCTGGTTTCTGCGAACAGAAAGTGAACTATTTAAAAATATAATCTCTTCATCCACAGAAAGTCCAAGGAGTATTTAGGTTCTTTTCCTTCTCCTTCTATTTTCCCTTTTTCTTCCTGTCCTCTCTTCTACTTCCTCCTCTTACTTCTTCTCGTTCATATATAGATAGTAAATTCTGGAATACTTAACTCCACTTAAACAAAGTCATATAACAATCTTTAATAGTTACATAAACATACAACCATTTTCTGTGTATATCATATGGTGATAAATTTAATAATATTTGGGCTGAGCATTTAGTGGCAGAAGGCTCTAGACTCAATCCCCAGTATTGAAAATAATAAAAATATAATTAATCAATCTTTTAAATATTTTCCAGCCATTAAGATGTGGAAAATTTTGTTCTATATGAATCAAATAAATTATCCAATGTTTCCAAAATATTAGATGTCTGATGTGGGATTTTAACTAGGTCATTCTGTTTGAGAAAATATATAGAAAAAATGAATCTTATTTCTCCTCTTATTTCTGTTACTATCCAGATTGCTGAATACTTAACAACGCCACTTACAGCTCTGAACTTCAGTTTCATCATCTAGAAAAATAGAGGAATTAAAAACTCTAAAGATTACTTTATCTTCAAAAACTGATTGTTTCAGTGAAATGTGCTCCAAATATTGCCACTGTAATAAATAAAGTTTATCTCAGTATATCTTGTTATACTCACTGATTATCATTATTAACTAGATCATTGAAATGTGAGGATTTAATTGCCTTGTGATACTAAGAGGAACTCACTAACCTTATCTGAGAAGACATCACTTTTTCCTCAACCTGCATCATGATACTCAGGCTTCATCCTCTTACTCTTAACCTCCTTGCTAAGGGGAATTGGGAAATCCACTTTCCACTTATAAAGAACTTCTTAAACATTTTTAAATGTTAATCTCTAAAATGCCTTCAGTTTTTAACATAAAAATATAGCTTTGAGTGTGTAAGTCTATTTTCCAAGATGCTAAAAGGCTAGAATGATAAAACAGTTAGAATATAAATTTTTTGGTCTTATTTTTGTTTGGGTCTTTTGTTTGTTTCCTCAATTTTTTTGGTAATTTTTCTTACAATAAGTGAAAACACTAGTATTACAAATGTCCTCAGCTTAAAAGCCATCGTTGGTTAATTTAGATTACAGATCATGTCAGGTACAAATAACTTTTATGTTACTAAGTCATAAAAGAATCATTTTTCACAGAGGGAGATAATCTCCAAATTGAGCATAGGATTAATATAGAAACAATTATTCATGTAAAAAGAAATAATATACTTTCTCTTTCCATGTAGTTTACAAACCATTGCCAAATCAATTCAAAGAATTTGCTGCAATACTGCTACTGACTGCCAGTGGATCTGCAAGACCGCCACCATACACTCATATTGCAGGACATGATGGAATGGGAAGCCCATCATTATTTCCAAGTAAGTGATTGCAGTGATAGCCTCTGAAAATTCACATAATTGAAATACTGGCTGTGTATTGCTTCAAGCAGGCATGCTTTGAAATGGAAGAAATAAAAACCCTTTTAAAACAGAAAAGTGCAATTCCTGATCACCTCCCTAGCAGTCATTTCACATAATTATGATTATTATAATTTAGCAATTATAGAACTTTTTAAATGGACTGTTCTTAAGTGAAGAACTATTATTATCACCATATTCTGAATTAAGAATCAAGCACAAAGATTTCATCAGTGAAACCTCCCAGCCACTCTACACTATGCTAATCTGAATGCTAGAAGATGAAAAGGTCAAGCCCAACAATGATACATACTGAGTAGCTGTTTAACGCAGCAAGAGACACTATTTATGAGCCGGATACCAAGATTGCAACCTGAAAACTATAAGCCACTGGCATTGTAGAAACAAATATGCCCAAATTTAATTAAAACTATATTTGAAGATACTGCGGATAATGAGTCAGAGACCAAGACAATTGCCACAGGATTTTTGTATGTTGATGATAGAAGAAAGTTATCATTCAAAGAGAGATATTGGACTCAGATGACAATTCTGTAGAGTACGGTTTGCTAAATATAAAATAAATATCTTTCTTTGATTTCCTGAATGCCTTTCACAAGAATTAGAATAGATGATGTTTTAAGTGGTATTTTAAAAAATCTGTATTCATGTTTTCCAAATACTTTTTATGGTTTTCAATAGCAGACATATATATTCTGGGGCTTTGATAATAATTAAATTTTAATGCATATTTAACAACTTCTTTTATATAGGTGCTTACTGGCTTACTTTTTATAACTTTCATGGAAATACTTTTGAAAAGAATAGTGCTAAATAACCAACCATAGCTGTCTGGTTGGAATTTACTTTTAGTTGGGAAGTGCAGTAAGTGTAATTCATATATATATATATATATATATATATATCCATAAATAATAATGTATTTAAGTGCAAGCTTTAAAAATTCATTCCCTTGTTGAGTTACTTTGTTCCTAGTAATCTAAAACCTTTAAAATATATTAAACATTTATTAATACTTTAAAGAAATTTTCAGCCAAACCAAATGTTAACAGAGGTAATGATAGTGCCATGCCACTGTACCAGAACAAAAATGGAAGACCCATGATGACAAACTTACAACTAACATCTTTTAAATTGTAGAAGTTAAAAGCACACTGTCCAAAATCAGGAACAAAACAAGTATTCCACTCTCACCACTCCTATTCAATACAGTATTCAAATTTTAAACCAGAACAGTCAGGAAATAGGAAGAAACAAAAGGGCTATGAATAGGAAAAGAAGAATTTGAAATATCTCTATTTACATAAAAGAATCAAGAAATATCACAAGAAGACTCTTCAAGCTATTAAACAAATTCAGTAGAAAGGCAGGATACAAAATAAATTCACAAAAATAAATAACATTCTTGAACTGGGCATGGTGCTGTATGCCTGTAATCCCAGCACTCAGGAGGCTGAGGATTGTTGCAAATTCGAGACCATCTTGTGCTACAAAGTGAGTTCAAGCCCAGCTCAAATTGCATGGTGAGACCCTATCCCAAAAAGACAAAAAAAAAAAAAAAAGAACTATAAATAAACAGCATTCCTGTATGCCAATAATGAACCAACTGAAAAAGAGATCAGGGAAACAATTTTACTCATAATACTTGAAAAATTAAATACTCAGTAATCTGTCTATTCAAGCAAGTCAAATACTTCTATAATGAAAACTATAGAAATCTGATGGAAGAGACTGAAGTGGATGTTAGAAAATTGAAAGATAACCTCTTCTTGAATAGGTAGAATCAAAATGATTAAAATGGGCACATCAACAAAATCCACCTATATGTTTATTGTATTTTTGTTTGTTTGCTTGGTGCCAGGGATCAAATTCATAACCTCACACTTGCCCAGCAGGTGCTTGTGCCCCGGAGCTAAATCTCTGGCCCCTGTTTACTGGTCTGTTTTTTTTAACCAGGAATCAAACTCAGGACCTTGCACTTGCCATGCAGGTGCTTATGCTGTTGAACTATATCCCTGGCAGTCCACCTATATATTTAGTGAAATATCTGTTAATATTAACCTACTAATATCTGCTAAAATACCAACAATCTTCTTCACAGAACTAGGAAAATCAATTCTAAAATTTATATAGATCCAGAAAAAAACAACATTGAGCAGAAAGAACAAAGTGGAAGATATCATTATTCAGAATTTCAAGTTAACTCTAAACATATGGTAGTAAGAACAGCATGGTACTAGAATAAAAATGAGCATGTAGATTAAGGGAATGGAGGAGAGTAGGCAGAAATAATCCCATGCACATTCAGCTATCTGATTTTTAATAAAGGTACCAAAACCACATAGAGGGGAAAGATAGCCTCTTTAAGAAAGGGTGCTAGGAAAACTGGTTATCCACAGGCTTATATCCCATAACTCTTACCATGTAGTAAATTAAATATAAATGGATCAAATTCCTATGTATAAGACCAGAAACTCTGAAACTGATGGAAGGAAAAATAGCATAAACATTGGGAGCCATAAGTACAGTAAAGGAATACCTAAATGGATTCCAGTAGCACAATAAATAATATGAAGAATCAGCAAATAAGACTATAACAAATGTTTGCAAATCTTACACATCAAAGGAAACAATCAACAGAGTGGAAAAACAACCTACAAAATGGGAGAAAATTGATTGCCGGCTACTCTTCTTATAAAAGACTAAATATTAAATATATAAAGAACTCAAAAACATTACCTCCTGAAACAAACAACCTAATGAAAAATGGGCAACTGAACCGAATAGTTTTCAAAAGAGTACATATAGCTAGTGAATAATTACATGAAAAGTGGTTTCGCATCTTTAGCCACTAGGGAATTGCAAATCAAAACAACTCTGAGATTCCATCTCTCCCAGTCAGGGTAGTTATCATCAAGTACACAAAAACAGCGAACACTGAGTAAGATATAGGAAAAAGAAATCCCTTTTTATTAGTGATGGGAATGCAAACTAGTAAAAACATTTTGGAAATCAGGATAGAAATTCATCAAAAAACTAAAAATAGAAATTCTACTTGACCCAGCTATACCTCACCTGATTAAATTCCCAGAAGAGTTAGACATCAGCATTCCCATATTTATAGTAGTGTCCTTCACAATAACTAAGCTGTGGGAACAACATAAGGGACTGTCAACAGATGAGTAGATAAAAAAATATGATACAGCCTCACAAAAGGATATTGTTCTTCCACAGAGAGTAATGAGATCTAGTTATTTGCAAGAAAATAGACGAATCTTGAGACCATCATGTTAAGTGAGCCAACATATAGAAAGTTTCTTTTATATGGTTTCCTTTACATGGAAAACCAAACTATAAGTAAAATAAATGAGATACGATAGGAAGTGAGATATGGTAAGTGAATATAACTATTAAGAAACATATGCTAAATAATAAAAAAATAAAATCCTATAATAAAAGAACACATAATATAGATAAATTAGTTTGCTATGGCTGCTGTAACAAACTACCTCAAACATGCTGGCTGAAGCCACGGAAATCTAGAGCTGTGGAATTTAGAAGTGCAGTGTCAAAGCACAGGCAGGCGGGCACTTTCTGAGGCTATAGTGGCAGAATCTGCCCAGCCTCTCTACTTGACTTAGGAATAGCCATTTTGCATGCTGGCACAGTTTTCTTCCTGTATAGCCTTCTATTTCCAATTGTTCATTATTTAAACAATGCTGGTCTTACTCAAGTAGGCTCCATCCTAATCATCTCATTTTAACTTAACTATCTCTGGTAAGATTCCATCCAGATGAACTTGGAGCTCATCATTAGAGTTTGGATAGCATACAACTTAAAATCAAATAATGGAGTTCTATTCTTTCACTTTTAATAGTTGCGAGATTTGTGAATGTGAGGACTTAAGCAGATAGTTACCTTAAAAATGTAACAGAAAAATAAGGAGACTTTGAGGTGTTCTACTATTCTCTTTTATTGTACTTTATAGAAACTTTCTTACATTTCAATTAGAATATTATTCAATAAATTTCTTTTATATATTATCTACTTGGCAATTTTTTTTCCTATTAGGTAATATAACCAAAACACCAGGGAATGCAAATCTTTAAAATTTAAATAACATCAATGACAAAAAAAAGTTTTAGTATATCTGGGAAATTTAAAAATACATTGAAATCAAAGATCTTTTTATGTAACAAAGAAACTTGCTTTTCACACATATCTCCTAGATGAGAGCTACAAATTCAAATTTGCATCCAAAAATCAGCCATATATTTGCTTTAAAAATTAACATACAATAACACAAATGCATGTTAAATAAAAATCATTCAGTGGCATTAATTACAGCACAATATAGCAAACTTTATGTAGGACCATTTCAGTAAATTTAGAGACTGCAGCAACAGGGTCTTTTAAGTGGAGCAGAGAAGTCTTGAATGGGAATTTATAATCAAGAAGTAGGGTGGGAACCAGTGGACAGAAAATTACTAAGAGGAAATACCATTGCTAAGGAAAATTCTTGCTAAACTAATCTGATTAATGTGGCTCAAGATAAGCCAGAGAGATCACATGTCATCTATGCACTTGGGAGCTTAATCAGATGCAAGGATTGTCAGACAAGAAGAATGGGGGATTCTGGCTAAAATAACTTTAAAAACTCTTCACTAAAACTAGATTTTACAAGAAAATTGCATAGATGGGCCTAGAAGAAGGTTCAGAAGCATGGCTAAAGTGTCATCAGACAATCTTTGTCACTGGTCTCAGAGCTTTGATAAAATTGTTAAATAGGAGAGAATGGTACATACAGGTTTGCTTACATGCCATAACAATCCTTGTAAATTTCATAAGAATTATATTGTGATCTTTGGAAACTTCCTTTTATTTAACTTTTGTGTTTTACGTTGTTTGTAAATACCATATTTGAGTCAACACTTGAAAACAGTGCAGTACATTTTTTTATTGTTTCGGAGTCTGCAAGTAGATAATGCTCAATTCCTGACTCCTTTGCCTATTAGAAACTACAACAAATCAGTTAACCATTCAGTGTCACTTACAACTTGGGTCAACTTGAATAAAATCACATGCTTCTGAACCTTCTTCTGTCTGAACTTTACTCCAAGGATTAATCTGTGTCCTTTTACTTTTATTATGAACCAAACACTTGCAAAAATTTTCTTATATATTTCATCCGTTATTTTGTTTGTCTTTTTAATTGTACAAAAAACATACAAAACATAGATTGTGTTAGTAAGAAGCTACAGGACTTTTGCAAGAATTTAACTTTAGATATAGCCTTGAGGATGTATTTCTGACAATAACAAAAAATAGCACAAAATGATAAACATTATATACCCTTAGGGAAAAGATTCCTTATATAAGATTTAATTTTTGAAAGAAAGCAGCTATAAACCAGAAAAGAAACCCTTCTATTACAACTTAAGTGCCAACAATATGCAGTATACCACAAGGTCAAGTTTTCTCTTAAAGAAAAAATATAGGCTATGAATTCTGAAGTTTATTGAAAAAATAAGAAACTTGTCAAAAAGACGTTTTATACCTCCCATGTAAGTATCACTTGTTTTATTTTAAACTTACTATTTTGCAGCTGCTATGAATGTCAAAGACATGACATGAATGCAAAGACTCTTAAAACTTTAAAAACATAATATCCAGGCTGGGTAGAATCAGAGAACTTGATCAAACTTTCGTTGCTCAGTGATGCTTACGGTAGAAATGCTATTTGGATATAAAATCACAAGCATTTATTTTGGAACACTGAGTGAAAATGAAGTACGATTATGACTTAAAATTTAAGATTGCAGTAAGTCAGTCTGAGAGGGAGGTAAGCAACGTTTCCATCCTGAATTACAAAATAAGTCAAATTAAAATTCAAAATAAAATCATCTCAATTCTCATAGACAAAGCATGAGAAAACAACAAAATTTGAGGTTTCTTTGTACTTCTTTCTCACTTAACTCTTGACACTAACATACTCTTTAAATAGAACAGAAAATTCAATCACATTATGGCTAGCAGTTACTGTTTTCACGTTTCATGATATTTATTAATTTGTTAACAAAAATCCCAGATTTGGGGGGGATTCTGTTATGTCATAAATATCAAGAACATAGGGAGATGAGGAGGGAGGGAAGGCCAGGAGAGGAGAAGTAAAAGGGATCAACACAATGTGAAATATATAGCTACCAACACTCCGTGATGGATATATTTATTACATATTGTAAACATATACCATTGTAATTTTTAAATATAAAATAAAGCATAGAAATAAGTCTTTTACAGGTAAACTTGTGAAATAAATTAACTTTCTTTAATTAAGAAAAGAAGACCTTAGCTCTTTTTTACTTATATTTGGGCCAATAAAGCACTTTGATTATATACTGTGCACTTTATCAGAACAATCTCATGGTCAAAATGATTGGCAACATGGCTACATAAAAGTTAGTAGGTAGGAGCTTAGCTAATGTTTTTAATTTATAAATTACTGAGTGGGTGTTGGAGACATATTGCAATATCTGTCATCCTATTGATTGCCTTGTTAATTTATATGAATTTATTACTATAGGTGATATGTATTAATTAATACTCTGTCGTAAACAATGTTATGATTCATGTCAAATTATTTCATTCCTTATATGTTGTTCATATGCCACTTGCAATCTGAAAAGTATGTGGTTCGCTTATATGTGGAAGCTGGTTTGGTTGCTGACATAGTTCATTCTCATTTTACTATTTCTTTCTGGTGACTGTTTTAGTAAGCTTTCATTTAATACAAAAACTATCTGGTGTAACTAATTTATAAAGAAACAGCTTATTTTGGCTCAAGGTTTTGGCGGTTCCAGATCCTAACCAGTTGGCTGCGTTGCTTTGGATCTGTGGGGAGGTAGCATATGGTGCCAGGGGCACATAATGGAACAAAATTACTCATCCCATGAGGCAGAGAACAAAAGTGAAAGAAAAAAGATGCCAGAGTCACACAATGACCTGAAAGGGCACACAACCAATGAACTGAAACCCTCCCATAAGGCCTCCTCTAAGGCACCTCCAATATGCCAACCTGAAACAAAAACTTATGGGCCTTCAGAGGACATTTAAGATTACTATGGCCATGATTATTTTGATGAAAAGTCAGCCATGAATAAGAATAACATCCTGCCATTTGCAGCAAAACATACACATTTGGAGAACATTATGTTAAGGAAAATAAGCCAAGATCTTGTCTCATATGGAAGCTAAACAAAAGTTCTACTGAATATACCATAGTGTTTAGTGAGATTGAGAAGAGTGTGTGTGCATGTGTGTGTGTCTGCGTGTGTGTGTAAGAATAGCGCATACCAGATGCATTTGTGGAAATATCACATTGAATTCCATTAATACTTATATTTAATATCTATTAATCAAAGATTACAAATAATAAGGAAATTACCAACTAATAACTCATTTACATGATGTGGAGTTTTGTAAGCACTCCAATGTGTCCTAACGATCTATGAAAAGAATACAGTTTTACCAAAGAGAGTTATCCTGATACTCTTGGCTACACAGTTTCCACCAGTATTTCATCCCCCATCTTTTGTTTTGTTTTGGGGTTTTTTTTGGCAAAGAGGATCAAACTCAAGACCTTGTGTTTTCCAGGTAGGCACTGAGCCACTGAGCTATAACCCCTGCCCTCCACCAGTGTTTTACAGGGATGGGCTGCCCATTCATTCCACCTGGCCACCATTCCTGGCACCATCTACACATCCATCCTTCTGCTAACACCATACATTCCTCAGCCTTTTTTTTTATTCTTTGGTCAGTATGTGCGTATTAGCATTGACCTTAGAATGTAAACAATGAAGAATGAACCCTTTTTTAAAACAAAAATGATGCTGGCAAAAGACCAAGGGCATATGATATACCAAAAGATGAAAAAGTGACTTTGGAAGTCACAATTCTTTTTGACTAATAACATTTTGAAAAAAAAAAAAAAAAAAAAAGGACAGGAGAGTCATTGACTTGAAAAGAAACAAAATTCAGAGTCTTTATAAAGTTTCTAGTAACTGTCCATCTATTTATCACATAGCTTTTGATCTTAAGGATTATTTTCTTTCTCTTTTGGATAGAAATCTTTCTACAAAAGAACTCACTCAGTTCAATATCCTTAGACACTTATTACTAATTTCTCCAGCAGGCTATTGTCATCTCACAAAGGCCTCAAAAACTGATAGATGTGTCAAGTGGCACTGACTCCCATAGATTTCTTTTTCATTCCATGAGAATTGGATCCAATATTAGCTTGTAGTGCCATAATTAGAATTTTAAGCTAAACTGTTCTTAAAGTATCTTGCAGGTAGTTAGGCCTCTTCCCTTCCATATCTCTCAAGGACCAGTTGCAAAAGCAGAAGATACATGACATTGTTCTTTAATCCTCCAATGATATTTTATAATCCACTTGGATCCAAAGAATTAACTTAGATAAATTAGATCCTGGCTTCCTGGCGCTATTTTATCTCATAGTTAGATTTCCTGTCTCTGAAAGTATGCCTCTTGCTTGTAGAGCCATCAGTGACTTTATAGCGATTTCTGAATTAAAATTTTACATGGATGTAGCAACAACTGCTTTGATATTCCCTTGCACACTTTTCCCTAGCCTCCTGATGAAGCATTTTGTACCAATGGAGTACTAAGTTTATCCATAATTTTTTCATAGTTCCTCATGCTAGATGTGAAAACTAAAATCTATAAACTATCTGAGATTACATACAAATTATCTTTCAAAAATGGTGCCATATAGCAAGGAAGACTTACGACAGCTCATATTCTCTAGAGTAATGCTGCTGGGAGTCTTTGTAAGTAATCCTGTGCCAATGTCAGGACTTACAAGTTTTCTTAATATTTGTGAGACATATATTAAGATTAGAAAAGTAAAAAGTCAAATCTGAATATATTTGTTAAATCCAAACAGTAACAATTAACTGGACATGGTAACTTGATTCTAGAAAGAGACTTTAGAATTAAAGAAATCTGAATTTTTTTGATGACTCACTTTCAATATTTTTAATTCGTAGTGTTATGGGATTTTAAAAAAGCATCTGACTCCAGGTATTGCTGTGAAGAATTATATGAAAAGAATTGATATACATAGACCCATATCCAAAATACAATGACTAACTAATGTAAACTTTTTTCAATGCATCAAAACTAACTGACTTAGGCATAGAGAAAAATCACTCTCAAACTATTGAAGTGATTTAGAGCAGCAGATTTTAGGTGGAGGGGCCCGGGTAAAAAATATATTGAAGTCAATATTTACCCTATGTTACCAACAAATGAATTCTCATTCACAAAGAAAGTTCCATTACTGACCAAGGATTCCAACAGTTTAAGAATTGGGAGACAGATACAGATATACATAGATGCATGCATACACACACACACACTCACATGCACACACCACAGTATTTAACACTTTCCTCAATCTTTCCCACTTCAGTCAACTTACTTCCTCACAGAGAAACCGTGTTCCTTCTATGGTTTGATTCCAGTGCATCTGAAGCTACTCTCACCTCCTGTCCAGTTTTTCTTGTTCTTCTACTGGTGAAAATGGTCCACTTTCTTTAATTATCCAGACAATACTTATACTGTTACTACAAATCAAATTTAAACTGCTTAATAAAATTTTCTCCTAAATCCTAAAGACTGAACTCACCTCCATTTCTCTGAATTTTTATTGTATTCAATTACAGTGTGAGTTAGTACTTTGCTATCTTTTTTCTGTAGTTATTTTCATGCACCACTTTGTCTTCCTGACTCTAAGAAACAAACAATTCTACCAGTTTGCATATTACAAAGCACTTAATTTAATGTATTCAGATATCCAATAAATTCTTAGTAAATTGTTTATTCCATACTGCATTTTAACAAATCTTTAGATAAATAGCACTGAGTATATAACTGCTAATAATAATGCATTATATATAATGTGTTTGCAATGCAAATAAAATATCAAAAATACCAGGACATCATTCATGTAATAGCTTTATGACCTGGAAATAAATGTGTTAAGATCTCCAGTGGGCTATAACTACAGAAAAGATTCAAATGAAAATATCCCCAACATTTAATGGCCTGAAATAGCTCATGGCTTTCCATGTTTTATATCAAGTTAAACACTTTGCTTAGTTCATTTTACCAAAGACAGACAAATTATTCAGAGATAATGATTCACAAACTTCACTAAATTAAAAACTATTTCTCTTGTAGGCTATAAATAGGAGTAATATGTTAACAAAAGAAATGAATCTATTGAAGTTGGAACCACAGAAAGTAATTCTTGAATAAGAACTTATTACCCTACAAGTTGTTACCCTGCGACAATTTGAGCATATGCCATGCTCAATAGTGTAGTATTACTTCAAATGAATTACACTACTTTCCTTTAAGAATTTGTAATAATGTTCAATAATAAATAATAACCTGTAGGGCAAGTATAAATGGAAGTGGAATGTAGCTCAGCATTTTATGACTGAACTCCACAGGCTAAATTGATCTATGCTGATTGCTTTTGCCTGTACAATTTGTTTCTGCAGAAAACAGCATAAACTCCAACCCTACTCCCCCCAACATGCCAATCTCAATTGACTTCTCTGTTTACATTGTGTATTATGAGACACTAAAAAAGGAAACTTTTATTCAACCAACACTTCCACCTGTAGTATAAGCATTCTCTAAAGTTAAAGCAACTTATTGAGAGAACATATTAATATTCTTTGTAATTAAAGGCATTGTGATAGCATATAGATTTTAATGTTGCAGCACTTAAACTTTTTCTTCAAATAACATTTTTATAGTTAAAGGTAGTATAGTCAACAAAAGTGAATATTAATACTCTACCAACAAACCTTTATGGAAAAGTTAGACTTTCATTTTTCAAATCATGGACTCATTTAAAAATGTGTATCACTAATATATAAATGATTGGTGATTGATAAATGATTAGTTATTTCTACAATTTTATATCAATGCTATCCTAAAGATCTTTTATGGTTTATTTCAGTTCTTGGAAGAAACCGTAATTTCAACATATCTACTTAACTAAACCAAAACAAACATCTTAATAATTATTCCCCTTGACCAGTCATTATTTTTATATAATCATACAGTCTTATAGCATGATTAATTTTTGTTCTTCTTTGTTGCACACAAACTTCAAACATTTCTTCAAAGTATAGACAGTTTCTAACTGCCTACTGCCTTCCTTCACGATTTAGCCAGTGAAGTCATTCTGCTTGCAACTGAAGATGTAAGCAGGACGTGGTGGGCACACCTGCATTCCCAGCACTTGGGAGCCAGAGGTAAGCCTGGGCTACAGAGTCAGTTTAAGGCAAACCTTGAACTACATAGCAAGGTCCTGTCTCAAAAAACAACAAACAAACAAGCCAAAGAAAAAAGAAGAATTGAACCTGGGACTGATTATCAGGAAAGAATATCTAAGAGGAGAGAAAGCTCCTAACTGAAGTCCCAAACTATTAATGTCTTTACAAATTTATCTTACTATGTTACTTCCTTTTTCCTTTATACATGTCTCCCTATTTTCAAATACCTTCATGCCTCTAAAATCCAGGCACTACCTCATTTATTATAACCACAATATGGCTTTAACTTGTAGACTTTTATTTAAGAATCAGTCCCTACATTTCAGAAACTGAATGAGAGATTTGCATGTCAACAATGGAGATCATTGTTATACATTGCATGTGGACAATGTTTTGCTTTTTGCCCTGTGAACCTCTCTGAAGTCCTAGCATTTTAACAGATTCAACTTTTATTTCACACCCACAGTGAAATCCACTATGGGTGCTTCTGGCTACAGGGGGGTGTAGTACACTATTCTATCTTCACCCTTGGCCCCGGATTTAGACTGAAGTGTTGGCGCATGACCCTTAGCTCCTGCAGTAACATTCTATGATTTTGTACTATTATTAGTACGGAGTCAAATCTCCTTAGCATCTCCCATGAAGCTCTGAGAATCACACTTTTGAGTACTTTCCTTGGATATAAATTCTAAAACACCCCTCACATTCTTTGTAACAACCACACTGAATTAGTAAAGCTTTGCAGAAAGGGTTATACCCTAGAGATATAAAAATATGTATTTCTCTTACTCAGGATTTTCAAATACAGATATTTTTCTGAGCAAATAATTAAGGTTGCTTTAGAAAATAAGTACATATAAAAATTTACTTTTTTCATATTTCACAATAACATATGCTTGTGATACAAAATAAGTATGTTCAACTGGTATGGATACGTATCATTTAGGTTATTCTTACTTCTCCTTCTTTCCTTCCCTCCTGTCTCACTCCCTCTGATCCTCTGCCATCTCCACAGGTTCTCTCTCCTTCTCTCCTACCATCGTGCTTTTATTATGCATTTTAAATAATTTATATTTTGAATCGTTTATGTTAAAGAAACTTTATGTATTTCATTTATTTCACTTAGCATTGTGATTAAGATCCAATCACTTTCCTGCAAATCCCTCAAATGTATCCTTCCCAATGGCTGAGTAGCACTTCGCCGTGCACAGTATATGCACCACATTTTTTCTCCATTCATCTCTCAATAAGATTAATTCAGCCATTGTAATTGTGCTTCCATAAACATGGAAATGCATGCGTTACTGTCATATCATGACTTTAGCTCTTCTTTATGTTTCTTCCCAGAAGAAATATGCATAAGTCACATGGAATTTCTACATTCAGCTTTTTGTGGAATCTCCCTACTGCTTTCCATAGCAGTTGTACTAGTTTACATTCTCAACAGCATTGCAGAAATGTTCCTCTTCCTCCACAACCTTGAAAATATTTGCTCTTTATGTAGTCCTTGGTGAGAGTCATTTCTACCTGAGTAGTAGCATTTACTATAACACAAATTAAAAACATTTTTCAAATGTAGACACATAAAATAATGTAGTATATAATAAAGTGATGATTCAATAAATATGTAGTGATTTTTTTTTGGTGTTTTGTTTTTATTTCTGTATTGAAATAGGGAAATGTGGAATTTTTTTCTTTTTCTTTTCCAGTGTTGGTCTTTTCAGTTGTGTAACTAACTTGAAAGCCTTTCTCTGCATCATAAAATTTGCCAGGTGCTGCAGGATTCTTGGTTTAGTATTCAGATCCAGCGCAGCAGGCAATGAGGTCAGACACACTTCTGCTTTATCCCCTCTTACTATGTTTGCTCTTGGACTTCAGCCATGGGAAAGAAATGTATAGAAGAATACTTAAAAATTATATCTATATTTTGATGTGTCCCAATTCTTCCTAAAATAATGGAGAGCTATCTATCTTTTTAGCATGTTTGGTAGAAAATGTAAAATATAAAAAAGCAAAAAAAGATAATATCCCAAAATATTAAATTTTAAAAGCACTGACATACAGAATTAAATAAATAAAAAGGGAACATCACTGGCCCAGCAGCTGAGAGCTGGGCCTGTTTGGGACTAGGAACATCGCAGGACCCGCAGGGAACATTGCCGCCCTGCAGCTGAGAGCTGGGTCTGTTCGGGACTGGAATATCACAGGACTGGCAGCTGGGATCCGGGGCTTCCCAGGCGAGCTAGGCCCACCATTTGAACACAGGGAACATTGTGGGGACCAGTGCCGGAGGGTCTGAGGTGCCTGGGTCTGCCGCTGCTGGGCCCGCCCCTCCTCCAAGAACATCTAGGAAATCTGCCACAGGCATGAGTTGCCTGGTACCAGAGCTGCTGACTCACCCTTCCACTGGGAACATTGGACTGCAGTGGACCACCATGCTGGCTGGATGAGAGGCTCAAGAACTCCTCACCAAAACAGAAGACTTCATCAGGCTCCAGCCAGTGTGGTGAGTTTGCACCCCAAAATAGAGGTCTGCAGTGGGTAAATAGGGACAGAAGTGAACTCCCTCCAAGTGTAAGACCTTGGCTAACCTGGTGAGAGAGTAGGTAAACCCCTACCCCACACAGAGAACGTCAGACAGGTTGAGGAGTGTGCCAATATTGCCCTGCAAAAATTTAGAGGAAACTAAAAGAACTTATGAGACCCCCAGTGACACAGTAGGGCCTCAACTGACAAAAACACTATAGCCTGGTGACCTGCCACATCCTGAAAATATAACAACAGCAGGAACTAAGAGTTGCCCTACATCAATACTTCTGGGCTAGTTAGCCCAGAAAGAATATAGGACTCACCAAACAGGCACAGTAAGAGGAATTAAGGGGACTAGATCTCCTCTTCATGGTGGTACACAGCAGTTTGAAAAACATCAACCACACAGTAGAACCCTGAAACACACACTACAGACACTTGTGACAGTTGGAATAGAAAGACCAGAAATTTAACCAGAAGGTGAAAATGCCTCAATGAAAAGGCAAAATGCAATCCTGAATATCTAGTCCATCAGGGGCAAGTGCAGGCAACAATGAAATAGAGGACCCTAAAATTCATACACCAGAAAAGATTAGAGCAGAAATCAATGCAATTGAAACTAAAAAAAAATGGATGCACATATATCACTGTGGTATGATGTTTTCAGTTTTTCTGTGAACATGCCCAGAAGTGGAATAGCTGAGTCAAATGGGACTTCCAAACCCAGCTTTTTGAGGAATCTCCAGACTGACCTCCACAGTGGTTGCACCAGACTACACTCCCATCAACAGTGCAGAAGAGTTCCTTTTTCCCCACAGCTTCTCCAACACTTGTTGTTGGTAGTGTTTTCTATCCTGGCCATTCTTTCTGGAGTGAGATGGAATCTCAATGTGGTTTTAATTTGCATTTCTCTCATGACTAATGATGAGGAACATTTCTTCATGTATTTATTTGCCATTTGTATTTCTTCATCTGAGAACTGTGTATTCATTTCAGATGCCCATTTTTGGATTGGGTCTTTGAATTTTGAAGGTCTGATTTTTTTTTAATTCTTTATAAGTTCTAGACAGAAGTCCTTTGTCTGAGGAACTGTCCATGAAGATTTTTTCCCAATTTGTTTATAGCAGCACAATTTGTAATAGCCAGATCTTGGAAACAACCTAAGTGCCCATCAACTGAGGAATGGATAAAAAAGTTGTGGCATTTTTATAACATGGAGTACTACTCAGCTATAAAGAATGATCACATTGAGATATTTATAAATAAATGGGCATTACTTGAGACCATTCTCTTAAGTGAAATAAACCAAACTCACAAGTGCAAATACTGTATAGTCTCCCTAGTATAAGAGCTGATCAGAGTATATAAGATTTTATGGTAAGCATGAGTTCCCATCTCATAGCTTTGAAGACTTTCAATGTTTTCAATCATCAGTTGGAATGGTTTTATTCTGTTTTGTTTGACCATATCATGCGTGATGATATGAACAGCTGTTTTGAAGAAAACAAAACATTATGACAGCTATTGCTGATTTAATATCATCCTTCTTAGAAGTCCTACCATGCTTCTATTCTTCTACTAACATTGGTTCTATCTATCACATTGTGTCTTATTAGGATTTGAATATGTTTGATAGTTTAAACAAAATTTTTCTATCAAAAGTGAGACATTATGGTACCCATTGATCATTTTCTGTTATTCGGTTCAGAGGGCCCTGTAATTCTTTCACTCTTTGCATGGCTTTATACTATTTTCTTATGTTTGATATTATTGTATTTGAAACTATGCTCAACTATAGCAGAGTAAGAGATATTGTGATAGCTACTGTTGATGTCCAGTTGTCTTAATATAAAGTACTGTGTTGCCTATGTTGTCCTGTTCTGATCTGCTCTGTACTGCCCTCTTTTGTTTTATTCTCTTTAAAATAAATTTTTTAAAAAGAAACTAAAAAAAAAATACAAAGAATTAATGAATCAAAAAGCTGGTTTGTTGAGAGAATAAACAAAATTGACAAACTTCTAGCAAACCTTATAAAGAAAAAGAAAGAAAAAACCCAAATTCATGCAATAAGGACTGAAAAAGGGGAAATTACCACAGATCCCATGGAAATTCAAAAAATCATGAACACCTACTTTGAAAATCTCTACTCACATAGAGAGGAAAACACAGAGAAAATGGACAGATTTCTAGAAACATATGAACTACCAAAGCTCAACCAAGAAGATATAGCAATTTTGAATAACCCAATATCAGCTATTGAAATTGCAAACATAATAAAAAATTACCAACAAAGAAAAGCCCAGGTCCTGATGGATTCACAGCTTAATTCTATAAGCAATTTAGAGAAGACTTGATGCCAATATTCCTTAAACTCTTCAATGAAATTGAAAAGAAAGCAATATTCCCTAATTCATTCCTGGAGGCAAGTATTACTGAATCCAAAACCAGAGAGAGACTCAACCAAAAAGGAGAACTATAGGCCAATCTCACTAATGAACATATGCAAAGATTCTCAATAAAATACTAGCAAATAGGATGCAACAAATCATCAAGAAGATTATACTTCATGACAAAGTGGGGTTCATTCCAGGAATGCAGGGATGGTTTAACCTATGCAAATCAATAAATGTAATACACCACATCAACAGAGCCAAAAGCAAAAACCACATGGTCATCTCAATAGATGCAGAAAAACCTTTCGATAGATCCAACACATGTTCATGATATAAATGCTTCAGAAACTCAGAATACATGGTGCCTACCTTAACCTTATAAAGGCCATCTATGACAAATGAACAGCCAATATTATACTAAATGGACAAAAACTGAAAGCTTTCACTTTAAAATCAGGAACAAGACAAGGATGTCTACTATCACCATTCCTATTCAATATAGTTCTGGAAACACTAGCCAGGGCAATCAGACAAGAGAAAGAAAGAAAAGGAATAAAGATAGGAAAGGAAGAAGTTAAATTATTACTATTTGCAGAGGACATGACACTCTATGTAGAAGACCCAAAAAGCTCCATTAAAAGATTACTAGAGGTAATAAACAAATTCAGCAGTGTAGCTGGATACAAAGTCATCGCTCAAAAATCAATAGCATTCCTGTACACAAACAAGAAATTCACCGAAAGAGAAATTATGGAAATATTGCCCTTCACAATAACGTCTAAAAAATGAAATACTTAAGAATCAACCTAGCTAACAATGTAAAAGACCTATATGCTGAAAATTATACTATCTTTAAAAAGGAGATTGAAGAGGATATCAGAAAATGGAAAGGTATTCCATGCTCTTGGCTAGGAAGAACCAACATCATGAAAATGGCTATACTAATCAAAATGTTGTACAGACTTAACACAATCCCAATCAAAATACCATTTACATACCTCACAGATCTAGAGAAAACACTCCTAAAATTCATTTGGAACCAGAAGAAACCTAGAATAGCAAAGGCAATTCTGGGCAATAAGGGCAAGGCAGGAGGCATCTCAATTCCTGACTTGAAACTGTACTACAAAGCCACAGTGGTAAAATCAGCATGGTACTGGCAAAGCAATAGACCTGAGGATCAATAGAACAGATTAGAAGATGCAAGTATAGGTACAAAGACACTCAGCCACCTGATATTTGCAAAGGGGCTAAACATGTTCACTGGAGGAAGGATAGCCTCTTTAATAAATGGTGTTGGAAAAATTGGCTCTCCACATGCAGAAGACTGAAACTAGATCCATGCTACCACCATGCACAAAATTAAAGTCTAAATGGATCAAAGAACTAAACATTAAAACAGAAACACTAAATCTACTAGAAGATAAGGTAGGTAGAAATAATGGTGACATAGGGGTAGGCAGAGATTTCATGAACAAAAAGCAAACTGCATGGGAAACACTTCAGAGAATCAACAACTGGGATCTCATATTATTGAAAAGTTTCTGCACTTCAAAAAAATCACCATCAGAGTGAAAAAGAAAACACACAGAATGGGAAAGAATCTTAACCAGCAACCTCTCAGACAAAGGACTTATATCAAGAACATCTAAAGAATTGAAAAACATCAACCCCTCCCAAATTCAAAGACCCTCTCCAAAAATGGGCAGCTGAGTTGAACACACAATTCTCAGATGAAGATATACAAATGGCAAACAAATACATGAAGAAATGTTCACCATCACTGGTCATTCGAGAAATGCAAATTAAAACAACATTGAGATTTCATCTCACACCGGAAAGAATAACTGCCATCAAGAAATCAACTGATAACAAATGTTGGCAAGGCTGCAGGGAAAAAGAACACTGCTTCCCTGTTGGTGGGAGTGCAGCCTGATGCAACTAATATGGAAATCAATATGGAGAATTCTCAGAAGACTAGAAGTGGAAGCTCCATTCAACCCAGCTATTCCCCTCCTGGGTATTTTCCCAGAGAAACTGAAAAGCTCATATCACAGTGATATATGTGCACCTATGTTTATAGCAGCCCAATTTGTGATAGCTCAATCTTGGAAACAACCAAGATGCCCATCAACTGCAGTGTGGATGAAAAAGATGTGGTATTTTTACACAATGGAATACTACTCAGCTATAAAAAAGGATGATCTTGAGGCCTTCATAGGGAAATGGAGTCAACGTCAGACCATCCTCATTAGTGAAATAAATAAGAATCACATTTATAAATATCACATTGTTTCTCTAGTGTAAAAAGTAATAAGATAAGAATCACATTTATAAATATCACATTGTTTCTCTAGTGTAAAAAGTAATAAGAAATATAAGAGTAATAAAACCCAAAATGTGTAATTGCTACTGTAAAAAAGAGAGGAAAAGAAAGTGCTCTAAAGGATATAATTGCACGTATGTTTAAGTGTGTAAGATAGATGGCCATATTACTATTTTTGTTAGATGGTTGAACAGAACTGTTAACAGTCTCATTGTTTGAATGTCTACTTTGTATGCTTTAACTTTGTAACTTAAACAAATATTTCCAATGATGAGAGTATGTAACATATCAAGTGGCGATTTCTCAGTGTTTTTTTTTTTTGGTTGTTGTTGTTTGGGTTTTTTGTCTTTTTGTTTGTTTGTTTGTTTTTGGTTCTTTTATTTTTTTTCCTTTTGGAATTCTGTATTGTTGTTACCATTTTTCTGTTTTGTCTGGTTTTTTTTTCTCTTTAAATAAAATTTTTTAAAAAGAATTAAATAAATATTCACTATTATTTTTGATATTCAAATAGCATAATTAAAAATTAACTGTAACTGCTGTGAAATTTACTTTGAGGTATATAATATTTTGGAGCAAATTTTCTGATGGCGTCTATTTAATATTCACATTTTCCTTCCATATGAAGTGTCAAGTGTAACATATGTTAAATAATACCTACACAAAGGATTATATGTGTATCTCAAATTTCAATTTTGCTTTGTTTCATTTATTTTTACATCATCTCCATATGATGCTAATTAATTTTTAATTATATGATTTTCTCTTAATTATTTTAAATCAACAAAATTACATAGTATATGGTAAATATTTTTCATGTTGATAACAAACCTAAATGTTTTATTCATAAGAATATTAAAATGAGACTGCTTTCCTGAAAAAGGACTTTAGGTATGCTATGTTATCTCCTTTATGAATACCACTGGTGTTCTTTCTTTTTGGTTTATAGAAATCTTTATTCCTAAGAGTACGATATTTTATATGTCACTGAGGATATAGGAAATGTTTTCTTGTTTGCAGGCCACAACTTTTAGGCGTCCCTTCTTGGCAGATTGCACTCTCATTTCATATCACCATGGGTCCTCTGTGACAGCTCTTCTGAATCTCTCATTTACATGTAGCTGCTTCTGCATAACTTCAGTTGCCTGAGGTTGCCAAAGTTCTGGAGTGTAATTCTTACTCACTCAGACTGGCCTGAAACTTTCACCGTGAAACTAAGCTTGAGGGCCTTGAGAAATCATAGCCAGATTGGTCAACTAAAGTACAGTAACTCACTTACAGAGTCAGCTTCCCAAGACCACCAGGACTAAAATTTTGTGACATGTTTTGGGTTTTAAGGCAGCGCTGTTCTACCTCTGCCACACTGGGCATTATCTGTCAGGTACCAGAATATCTTTACAGACATGCTAAAACCACTTTAAAATGTGCTCTTCCCGCCTTTTCTATTTGACAGAATGTCTATCCTTTACTTTGTGTACACTGAGCAAAAAAATTCCAGTGGCTCTTATTTTTTTGAACCTAGCTTATAATCATTCCCTACCAAGTAGAGTACTCAGTAAACTATTGTAATTCAGCCAATCAATAACTATAACAAAAGAATACATGCAGCAGCATTTAGAATAGCGCTGGATATTTTTGTTGCACTTATTACTTCATTTGATCCCCAACTTGCTCCAAAATACCTGCCACTGAGATGCCTACATTGAATGCATTTTTGTCAAGCAATAGATTGGTTTTTTTCAAAAGATATTAACTCTATTGGTGACTGATTCCTTGTGTTGCTTGTTTCAGCAGGAATCACACACTTTAGTTCTATAAAGCTGAATCTTAAGCCTTTGATTGGCATTAACACAAGACTCCACAGGCAGTTTTGCCACCAACAGAGGGAATTTTAACACTTTTTTCTGTTTTGTTTTTTGACACAGGGTCTCACTGTGTATTCAGGCTGGTCTTAAACTCACTACATAGCCCAGGTCACCCTTAAACTCACAGCAATCCTCCTGCCTCTGCCCCTAGTGTGCAGTTACAGCAGGACTATGCACTTGGCTAACGCATTATTTTCTGCAACTCACCCTATGACTCACTAGACCCTCTTATTATAGTCTTAATTTTCACATATATCTACTATAAAGTATTTAAATTTTCACATATCTCTACTTTAAAAGTACTTTCTACTAAAAAGTATTTTCAACACCCAATCTGTTTGTCAAATTATCGTGGGTTACTCAGTGTACTCCTAGAAAAAAATTGAATGAGTAGCAGACACATCTTAAAGATTTTTGGTGAAGAATTGCCTTATATGACTGTGTGAGGAGGCACATCTGAAACCTAAAAGCAGGAAGGACAAGTTGGGACTCTCATGTATCAGCTGAGGTTGCCAGCCAAAGACAGAACTTCTTCTAGGAAGCCATAGTTCTGCCATTAAAATCTTTCAGAGCACTGAAGTAGTCGTGCCATGATTATCTAGGACAATCTTTCTTATTCCAAACTCTAATCACATTTATCAAACACCTTCAAGGCAAGACCAAGATCAATGAACAGCTTGCATTTATAGGCTAGCCAAGTTGACACATAAAATGTGCTGATACATTCAAATTGAATGAATATATAAATAATACTTTAAATAAATCCCATTTGCTAACTAACCTACCTTTAAAAGTGCAGAGTACAAGGCATTATAGTAGTAAAGCTAGAATAATTTAGAGAAATTAAATATTAACAGCTCAAGTCCAACCAAAGGAATGCCAGTTTCTCCTGCAAAGAAATTTCTGCCTAATACCAAACTGACCAAATTTTTATCTTCCAAATACAATCCACATACTATGCCCCAGATCTTCTCTTGGGGCCACATCTCCACAGGAACAGCCTCTTTGACTATGCATTCTAAATAATAGCTTTCCTTGAAAGCTCAACTGAAGCATCATTTGCAGAGTGAAGCTGGCTTATAGGGAAATTTGCAGTAAACATCCAGAGTAGATGAGACAGAGGCTTGATTGTGCCATTTAATTGGCTTAAGACTGCCAGGTTGACTATTGAAGCACACATCTCAATATGTTCAGATGGATCATGGAGACATGACCTTAAGTCCTATAGCTGGCACCTCACCCCTTTCTCTGAAGCACTGTTCCTCTCCTCTACTTCCAAGCTGCCATGGACTGAGCAGTTTTGCTCCAATAAGTTTTTATGCCATGATATTCCTGCCTCAAAGCCAGTCAACTATATACTAAATCCCCTGAAACTATGAGCTAAATCTCTCCTCCTTTAAATTGTGGGTATCAAATATTGCGCCCCAACAATGGTAAACCTAACTGTTAGAGTTTAAGGGTTTCAGCACAAATTTGGCAATTCTCATTCATTCATCTTTAGAACTATCTTCCCAGGTAGGCTAGAGACCCAGTGAGAGCATATACACTCCCTACATATATGCAGGCATCCAAAGTGAGTCTCAGTACACTGCTCTCTAAAAGACAAAGAACATGGTTTCATACACTAATTTTATTCAAAGACCATGATAAAATGATCATAAGTAACTAGAGGGGGGAATTCATTCCTCATAGCCTTTGCAACTGCCTCTTGGTGTGCAGCTGAATCTGTTTGGTTAGGTCTGCTAACCAAACAGTTTCAAAAAAGGCTAGTAGGAGAGTAACAATAATCAACACACTGCATATTGTTATATTCACAGTATTTGTTCAGAGTGCAAGATATAAGCATGAAACATTACCCAGAAAATTACCAGCACAAAACTTTCTCCTCAATGAACCAAAAAAACCAGCTATATAACTATCTTAACTGTCGTGTGTGTGTGTGTGTGTGTGTGTGTGTGTGTTTCTGTGTGTGTATTTATATGTTTCATTTTCTTCATTGGTTCCTTTTTCCTTCCTCACCATCTCAGTACATATGGTGACCTCTCCAAGGAGCCATACTAATGCCTCTGTAGAAATGCATTATCTTCAACTTTTTCCCAGCATTCTTAATTTGGTAGCACTGCAGCACATTATGCTTCAGCATAACTTGTAATAATGTGATCCAGCTAGTATCCTGTCTCCTCAGGATGCTAAGCACTTCTCCAGGGACATGTTAATTCCTGATAATCTTGGGAGTTACTTGTAATCATAGGATTAAAGAGTAGATCTCTAAAGACATTAAAAATAGCACTTGGCATTTCCAATTTTTTTAGTTTTGTTTTTCTGTTCAGTGATTTTCATCAAACTACTCTTAATTGAAGTATTTTGGGTTCAAGAACATTAAAGCAAGAACATGTTATTTATATCAGTCTTACTGTTTCTGCCATAGCATATGATCCTTCCCTGTGGTCTGTTTTTTCAACAAGCAGTTGCTACTGAATATTATAAATGTTAGTTGGTTTCCTAGAGAAATTTAAGCCAATATTCTAAGTAAACTTATCTTAGCAAATTAGACTCAATATAAGTAGATGTTTTTTCCAATAAACTCTATTAAAAATATGGTCACCACTTATGACACAATTTTCCCATTGGACACCAGAAGCTTATCCTTCTACCAAGTAACTCTATGGAAAATTTGCATTTATAGATTTCATCTACTGAATGTTTATATGAACAATCATCAACCGCATATGTTTGAAAGATGAATAAATAAATTAAATGCGTACATTTCCTTTTCCTCACATACCAAAAAATTAGAATAAAGCTAATAATTGCTTATTTTTGTAACACACAAAAGTACCACAGGGAGTGTCACGTTACATCCTCGTATTGTCCATTTCCCTTTTGCTAAAATAAATTCTGAAAAAAAGAATTCTGACCCTTCTTTGACATCAGGTGGATAAACTCCACCAGAAATTGGGCAATTAAAATTGGGCACAAGTATAAAGAAAATTGCTTATTTTTAAGTGGTTTGTTAAAATAAGGACTAGAATTAAAGATTCTACTAGGAGAGCTGACCCTGTCCGTCCTTCCAAAAAATCTCAGGTCTCTTCTTGTTCCCTCTCTACAACACTTGAATAAAAATTGTAGAGCACTTAAAACTATATGTTCAGCAGGTGAGAGAAGATAGAGAAAACAGGAGAACGTTTCCTTGCCTACCAAGGGGAGGGGAATGCCCACATTTTATATATAAAACTTTGAAACTAATTACATTAAGGGCATATTCAGTAATACCATGCAATAATTTTTTCAGGATACTTATAAGTAATTTTAATATATACCTTTTAACCCTCACCTCATGTTCCATTATACATAATTATTCTGGTTGCTTATGCACTTTTTAAATTATGATGATTAATCATACACATTTCATAATTAAATTGAGAAAAATGATTAATCTTCACTGTATTGTCATTTAATTATACTACATATTTCATTTTAACTATAAAACAGAAAGTGTTTTAATTCATAGTCGAATCGCATTGTTATGTGGGTAATTGGCCTAGATTTTATTATTGCTAAAGAAAATAGGTCCAGGTTAAATGACTTATCCAAGATGAAGTAAGAATATTCCTGTCCTTGATCTAAACAGGTTTTAGACACAAAGCTTTCTACCATTTCTTACAAAACTAAGACCAAGGAAAGTCCAATTTTTTTCTTCTAATGAATAAGATGATTATTCTTCATAAAGTTGGACTTTTATATAACTGTTAAGATTCATATAGAAATACCAGAAGGTAAGGCCCACCCACCAACTTTATCAGCAGCACTAAGCCTTCTCAGATGCAGGTCACAGTGCCAGCCTCTGACCTTAGAGAGTCACCGCACCCTGGAATATCTCCTCTAAATCTTGTTCTGAAGTGGCCTTCTGTTTCTGATGTTAGATCTCTGTATCCAGGGCAGAAATTTTCCAGTTTTTCTGTTCGATACTTCCCATGCACAATAAAACATGGAGAAAGGGGGAAGTAAAGAAAAAAATTAGTGGAAATGACTTAAATCATAAAGGAAATTTTTTCTGCTCCCTATGAAATTAGTTAAAATTCCTTCCTGTACAAAGTGTACCTTATTTATATTCACTGACAGGTATTTTGTTTACTGTAAAACTTAAGCCTTGGGCCTTAAAGCAGAAAACTGACACAGGAAACAAATGAACAATAACAAAATAGGTCTCCTTTTTAATCTCATGTAAACAATAATATAACTTCTTAAGGCATTAGATTAGATAATGCTCCTGTACAACTCAATTTAATCAGGCAAAAAAAGAACACAGATCCTGCAAAATATTTGGAGAAAAGAGTTTTCAGGACCTCTCAGGATGCTGTTGATTGTAAACAGAAGACCTAGATTATTTAGCTCACAAAATATCCATGAAATGAGTAGAAAGCATTTCTAACTGTAGACTTGCAAGTTGTTAGGAGCCCTGCATGATGCCACATGTCTATAATTCAAGCTTTCTGGAAGGCTGAGGCAGGAGGATAGCAAGTTGGAGTCCAATCTGAGCAACATGATCTCATAGCAAACCCTGTCTAAAAAACAAAACAACAACAACAACAAATCCTGATAGATAAATAAATAAGAAAGCAACTGAGAGATAAAGAGAAAAGAAGATCCTAGGAAGCAAAAATACATGCTAGGCAGAAAAATAAATAAATAAATAAATAAATACCACAGAGTTTAACATACCGCAATTTTAAAAAATATTTTGGATTCTGGAAAGTTTAGTTCAAGTATTTTAAATTTATGTTTGTACTGTTGTGATCACACACGCATTATTGTGTATGTGCATATGTGTGTGCATGCACGCTTTTATCAAGGTTCACAAACTTAAAAAACACAGCTCAATTACTCTTCAGTACACTTGATTATAAATAAACATAGGAAAACCCAGATGTGTGGGGCGGTGTATTTGCCCTAACTGTTTTACTGGTAATAATGTCAAATGACAAATTCTGTTCTTTAAAACTAAGATAAAACCCATTATTATACACAGCCTCCCTAAGTTCTTGACTGTATGAGAGACCCAAGAAATAATCCTTCTATCTGATGCTGCTGGATCCAGCATTTAACTGCAGATACCATGGTTACAATGCCAAGTGTTAGGCATGAAATTGCAGGCTTTAAAGTGCAGCGAATTTGATACATTGCCTTCTTAGAACATTCAGCTGCATCTACACCAGATCGCATATTTGTTCATGAGGAAATGGTTGTCGGCAAGATAAGGTGATATAGACCATTAATTATAGATGGAAGTCAGGAGACAAGGAGAAAGAAGATTATTTATATAACCTGATTCCTTACCAGAATGGCATATAGTGCAAGAGCTAATAAAACTGTTCTAATAACTTTGAACCCAAGTGGTAATTTACATTTTATTAGGTGGAAGAGATTTAAAATTGTTTGTTGCAAAAGATTAAAAAGAAGGAAAATAGAGAAAAAGAGACTAAAGCTTGAATCAGAAATGAGATTCATGATTTTCCTTTTGATCCACAGAATAGCAACTGTCTGTACTGCATTATAACTTTATATGATTTCATATCAGGTTGTCTGAAAATTGACTGTTTAAATGTGATGATACTGAAAAATGGTACCTAAAAAAGAAAGCTTACTTTTTTTAATATTACTGTTTCCTGCAGCATTTTACTAATGAGATACACAATAAAATTATATCACTCATGCATTATTTAACATCATATTCCCTGGATTTCCATCTCCTGATTTTCAATGACTCGCATGCTGGAAAACCGAACAGCCCCAGGCATACTAGGTTTTGCATATAAATCACCTATATAGTATATAGAATGTTATTTTAAATAAAATATCCAATTTCCTGGCCTCAATTATGTGTTAACAAGAATATGTATTTTATGTAATTATAACTTCATTTACATTTTGCAATATATCATTTGCTCACTGAGGTAATTTTTACTGAGTGTCTACTGGTACAAGGTACCATGAAGGGGTGTATGATTTCTTCATTTTAATTAAGAAATAATTACTGCTAGAATATTCCACTCCTTTTCCAGGCACTTGACAGAAACATTGTGATAGATTATTGAAATAAATAGAAACATTTATACAGATAAAATATCTATTCTTCATTCAGAACGACCTAGGCTTTAATGTTTGAGTGGGAGAGCTAAATATACAGATAATTAAATAGGCAGCTTTATTCAGCTATGTGCTTGATCCAGTGTCTACAAGCTCAGGGAAATAATTTTCCTGTATCTCTTTCCAAATTCATGTACAGGATGATAAATTGATAATGGTGCCAATAATTATACCCAGAAATTGTTAAATGCAATGTAACAATTTTTGTTTTGTTTTGTTTTGTTTTGTTTTGTTTAGATTCTGTTCCCAGACAGAGCAACTTTTAAGCATTTACCAGCCCACCACTGGATTTATTAAATGCTTTTATGAAATTATCTCCACAAATAAAATGGAGTCTTCAAAAAAGTCTTTGTGAAAGATTTTAACTGTAATAAAATACATATTAAAATAATACTCATAAATTATATCACACTGATTTAAAATGATCTGACACTTTTAAAAATTAGTGAGAGATTTAAGAGTAAATAGAACAAAATTGGTAAAAATGTTGATATTCTATAATTAGGATGTTATTGTATAGATTTGTATTGTATTTTTAAAATTGAAGACATTTTCTATAAAATGACATTTTAAAATGCCCAAGCAAAATGCATGCACGTATAAATTAACAAACATAGGCACATTTTTCATTATAAATACCATATTGTTAAAGCTAAAGACCATATATATATATGTATATACATATATGGTCCATATATATCTATCTCTCTAGATATATATATCTAGAGAGATAGATATATATGGAATACATATATATGGTATACATATATATGGTATATATATATATATCAGAATATCTTTTCTTTATCTTTCTTTCTCACTCTCTCTTTCTCTCTCTCTCTCTCTATATATATATATATACCATATATATATATATATATATATATATATATATATATGAGAGAGCGAGAAAGAAAGATAAAGAAAAGATATTCTGCATAAATCATTCAATAAGTTTCTCAGTATTCTGTATGTTTTACAGTGAAGTTATAGCTTATAGTTTAATTATGCTATTTACAGTTTAAGTGGGGCATGAAAAAATACTGGACCGAATATTCTTCTCATGTAAATTTAAATAAATAAAATTGGCCTGTGCTCAGTGGCTTGAGCCACAGCCCAGCACAGCCAAATGCATCTAGCCATGCAACCTTAGCACCTTGCTCAGAACTTGGTAGGGCCCCACCCAGCAGCCCCAAGCAGTTTTGGAGCTTTGGTGCACAATGTGGCATGAGCTGAATGCCAGCATAGCATATTCCATGTAGCTGTTCCATGTAGTTGTTCAGCCTTGGGATGCCACTCAGAATGTGGCAGAGTCTCACTGAGCAACCCCAAGCTACACAGTACCATGTCGGGTGTTCTGAAGACCTGCTCAGCATATTCCCCACATCTGAGGAGCCTATGAGTGCCACTAGGGACCTAGGCCTGACTCATGATCTCCACTTAACTGAGGAAACTCTCTGAAGTACAGACAGATATACTCAACCCAGGAAGCAACTGAGACATTACATTCAGCTTCTCCAGGGAAATATAGGAAAATGAAAGACTAAAATGCAATCTCAAAACTCCTGCCTATCCCAAACAAACTAGGAGTCATGGACATAGAAGAAAATGTAAGCCATATACTTGAAACTTCTGAAAGTTAGCAACTGAAGAAAAGATACAACTGAAGAAAAGATACAACTCTATGAAGCTGTAAAGGAACTCACATCAGAAATAATCTCTCAGATAAAAGAAGAAATGATAAACATAATAAAAGAAATGCTGAACACATCTAAATAACCCTTAGTTTTAAAAAGCTGAGAAGCACTGCAGAAAGATGGAAACTTTGAATGAACAATACAAGACATAAACAAAATTCATGAAACATTCAAAGAGATATCCAGGAAATCAAAAATTAAATTGAAAGCTGGCAAAACTGCCTCAATGAAAGTGATGATAGAATTTCAGGACTCAAAGACAAGATTGCAGCTAGTGAACAAGAAAGGAATGATCTTTTAAAAATAACATGGAATCAAGAAATAATAATTCAACAGTCACAAGATGATGCAAAGAAAAACAACATAAGATTGATAGGCATAAATGAAAAAGGTGACAAAACAAATGATATCAAAAGACTAGTTATAGAAGTATTGCTGAAAATTTTCCAACATGGAAAAGGAAACTGACAGAAAGATAAGTGAACCATACTGAACTCCAATTAGCCATAACTAAAATAAATCTTCACCCAAACATAATAATCAACATCCCCAAATTCAACATAAGAACAAAATATTAAAAGATGTTATAAAGAGACAGACCACCTATAAATGAAACCCATCATAATCACAATGGACTTCTCAGCACAAACAGTGAATACAAAAAAAGCATGAACTGAAGTATTTCAATTCTGAAAGGAAAATGACTTCTAACCCAGATTGATGTACCCTGCAAAACTGCTCTTCAAAATTGATGGATAAAAAAGATACTTCTATGAAGAAGAATAGCTGAAGAACTTCATGACCAACAAACCAACCCTGAAAAGAATATTGGAAGATAGTCTAGGTAACTACAACTCAAAGAACACTAGTAGAAAAAAAAACACTAAGCAACGAAAACAATTAAACAGAGGGGAAAGGTAAAGAACCAACAACAAAAAGATAACATGACAATAATAAGCCAATATATATAATTTACAACCATTAATGTAAATGGCCTCAATTCACCAATGAAAAGAAACAGACTGGCATAATGGATAAAGAAAGAACATCCAACCATATGCGGAATACAAGAAACCCATCTAACTCCAAAGGAAATTCATAGACATAAAGTCAAAAAAGGGAAAACAATACTTTATGCAATAGGAACCCACAAGAAAAGCAGGGATAGCTACTCTTCTTGCAGACAGTATGAACATCAAGCCAAGAATGATCAACAAGATAAAGAAGGTCACTACTACTAGTTAGGGGAAAACTTCAAGGGAAAGTGATACCAATCTTAAATACATATGCACCAATTATGGGGACATCCAACTATATAAAACTAATATTAATAGAAACAAAAAAATCAAATAAGCAATTACACAATTATATTGGGGACCTTAACACCCCATTGACACAAAAGACAGATCAACCAGACAGAAAATCAGCAAAGAAATAGGAGAACTGAATCACACCTGTGAACAAATGGACTTAGTGGATGTACAGAGTGTTCCAACCAACCACATCAGAATATACATTCTTCTCAGCAGCACATGGAACATTTTCTAAAATGGACCATGTACTAGCCCATAGAACATACTTAAGTAAATACAAAAGAATCAAAATTATCCCATGCATATTATCTAATCATAGTGCCATGACACTAGAAATTAATGACAAAAGAAACTGTGGAAACTCTATAAACACATTGAAATTAAACAATACACTCCTGAACAATCAGTGGGTCACTGAGGAAATTAAAAAAGAAATTAAACAATATCTACAAAGAAATAAAAATACATATACTACTTACCAGAACCTGTGGGATGCAATGAAAGCAGTCCTCAGAAGGAAATTTCTTGCAGTGATTCACACATCAAGAAAATAGAACAAACACAAATAAACAACCTGATGCTACACCTCAAACATCTAAAAAGAGAATAAGGCAGGCCCAAAGCCAAAAAAGGGAGGAAATTATAAAAGATCAGAGCAGAAATTAATTAAACAGAGATTTAAAAAACAATAAAATATAATAAATAAATTCAGCAATGTAGCTGGATACAAAGTCAATACTCAAAAATCAACAGCATTCCTATACACGAACAACAAATATACTGAGAGATAAATAAGAGAAGCCACACCCTTCACACTAGCATCCAAAAAAATGAAATACTTAGGAATTAATCTCACAAAAGAAGTAAAAGAGCTATATAAGGAAAATTATAATACCCTGAAAAAGGAAAGCGAAGAGGACCTCAGAAAATGGAAAGACATCCCTTGTTCATGCATAGGAAGAACAAACATTGTAAAAACGGCCATTCTCCCAAAATGCCTATACAGATTCAATGCACTCCCAATCAAAATACCACTAACATACCTTATAGATGTAGAGATATCACTCCTAAAATTGATCTGGAACCAGAAGAGACCTAGAATAGCAAAGGCAATTCTAAGCAGCAAAGGCAAGGCAGGAGGCATCAAAATCCCTGATTTGAAATTATACTACAAAGCTACTATAATAAAAATCAACAGGTACTGGAATAAAAACAAATCTGAAGATCAATGGAATAGATTTGGAGATACAACCACAACCACAAACTCACTCAACCACCTTATCTTTGATAAAGGGGCCAAACATGCTTGCTGGAAGAATGACCATTTCTTGAACAGATGGTGCTGCAAAAATTGGCTATCCATATGCAGAAGACTAAAACTAGACCCATGCCTATCACCATGTACTAAACTAAAATCTAATTGGATCAAAGATCTAAATATTAAAACAGAAACACTAAATTTGTTGGAAGACAAAGTAGGTAAAAATCTCAAAGATAAAGGGAGAGGTGGAGAATTCATGAACAAGAATCAAACCCATTGGGAAATACTTCCCAGAATCAATAACTGGGACCATATCTTATTAAAGAGTTTCTACATGTCAAAAGAGAATTCCAGCAGAGTGAAAAGAAAACCCACAAATTGGGAAAAAAATCTTAATGGACTGTGCCTCAAACAAAGGACTTCTTTCTAGAACTTATAAAGAATTTTAAAAAATTAGACCCTTGAAATTCAAAGACCCAATCCAAAATTGGGCATCTGAAATGAATACATAGTTCTCAGATGAAGAAAAATGAATGGCAAATATATACATGAAAAAATGTTCATCATCATTAGTCATGAGAGAAATGCAAATTAAAACCACACTGAGATTCCATCGCACCACAGAAAGAATGGCCAGGATTAAAAAAAAAAAATGACCAACAACAAATGCTGGAGAGGCTATGGGGAAAAAGGAACTCTTCTGCACTGTTGGTGGCAGTGTAGACTAGTGCAACCACTATGGAGGTCAGTCTGGAGATTCCTCAAAACGCTGGGTTTGGAAGTCCCATTTGACCCAGCTATTCTACTTCTAGGCATATTCCCAGAAGATCTGAAAACATCATACCACAGTGATATATGTGCACCCACGTTTATAGCAGCACAATTTGTAATAGCCAGATCTTGGAAACAACCTAAGTGCCCATCAACTGAGGAATGGATAAAAAAGTTGTGGCATTTTTATACAATGGAGTGCTACTCAGCTCCATTGAGCTGAGCATTGATCATAAAGAATGATCACATTGAGATATTTATAAATAAATGGACACAACTTGAGACCATACTCATAAGTGAAATAAACCAAACTCACATGTGTAAATACCATATAGTCTCCCTAGTATGAGAGTTGGTAAGAGTATATAAGATTTTATAGTAATCATGATTTCCCATTTCATTGCTTTGAAGCCTTTCAATGTTTTCATTCATCAGTTGGAATGGTTTTATTCTGTTTGGTTTGACTTTATTACTCATGATGGTATGAACAGCTGTTTTGCAGAAAACAATACGTTATGGCAGCCATTGCTGATTTAATATCGTCTTGCTTAGAAGTCCTACCATGCTTCAACTCTGCTATTACCATCGGTTCTATCATGTTGTGTCTTATTGGGATTTTAATATATATGATAGCATAAACAAATATATTTAATGAAAATGAGATATTATAGTAGCCATTCATCATTCTCTGTTATTCAGTTCAGAACATCCTGTAATTCTTTCATTCTTTTGAATGGTTTTATACTATTTTGGTATGTTTGATATTATTGTATTTGAAACTATGCTCAACTATAGCAGAGAAAGAGATATTTTGATAGCTATTGTTAATGTCCAGTTGTCTTATTATAAAGTGCTGTTTTGCTTATGTTGTTCTGTTCTGATATGCTTTGTTCTTACCTTTTTTGTTTCATTCTCTTTAAAATAAAAAAAATTCAGGGAAAAAAGAAAATAAGGAAAGGAAAAAAGGATATAAATTTTTACATACACACTTAACATAGCTAAGGTGATTGTGTTACTAATTGTATTAGTTCTTGCAACAAAACAGTTACTATTCATAGGATTAGATCAATTTTCCATGTTGATATCTGGTAATAAGAATAACTATTTTGAAGATGACTGTACAAAATAACAACTTTAGTTATGTTCCTACCATCTTGTTTAAAAGCCTATATTCTCACTGTTTTTGGATCTTTGTTATTGTTATTTGTCTCTTTTGTTTCTTATTTTTCCCATAACTTGTTTTGCTTGGTATTGGTTTTCCCTTTAATACAGAAAGGAGAGATGTACATGTATAGGCTTATACATGCCTAGATCTTCTCCTAAAGAGTTTATAAGAGCTGATTTTATTCTGTGTGGTGGTATGAACAGCTACTGTAAAGAAAATGAAACATTATGGTAGCCATTGTTCATTTCCTATCATCTTGTTGTGAAATCCAGTAATGATTTTATTATTTATTTTGACTGGTTTTAGTCTGTTTTGTATTATTTAATTTCAATATGTGTGAATGTATGGGTAGCTATTTTGAAGAGAGCAAGAGACATTATGGTTGCCGTTGTTGACTTTCCTATTGTTCAGTTTTGAAGGCCTGTAATGCTTTCATTCTTTTGTTTTGATTGGTTTTATATTATTTTGTCTTGTTTGAATTCATTACATGGGAAGATATAGACAAGTATTTAGAAGAAAACAAGAGACATTATGGTAGCTACTGCTGATTTCCTGTTGTCTTGCTTTGAAATCCTGTGTTGCTTGCACTGTTTTGTTTTGATCTGCTTTGTTCTGTTTTGTTTTGTTTTATTCTCTTTAAAATAACATAATTAATAAAATCACCAATGAATATACTTTAGCAGATGTGTTGAGATTTTGCACAAATTGAAACATCACCATATTGAGTTTTTGTTTATTGTTGAGTCCATTCATCTTTTTTTTGTGAATGATAAACCCAAACTTTGAAACTGACATGGGACTTTTTCAAAGTGAATTAACCAAGCTTTTACTATTCAGAGTCTGAATCAGGATCAAAACAACACCTAGAAATGTGCAGAACATTGTGAATTTCAGTGCATTCCTCTTCACAAGTATTGAAAGATAATCTACAGTTTAGAAAGATCCTCAGATTCTACACATATTAAAAATTGAGAAACAGTGACTAGTCAATGACAAATTTGACCCTAGATATCAGATTTTCTGAATCAATGTCTGATTTTCCCAGCTTTTTCCATCATTCCATAGGAAGCAGATAAACTTCCTCTTTCTAAGGACAGCTGGAAGATAATCTCTCCTCATCTTATTTGTTTTCCTTAATCCAGGTTCTGTTTATGTATATATGTACATATATCCCAGGAGTATCAGGAGACTCCTGCCAGGTTCTCCTTCCTTCAATCTCAATTGCTCATTTTTTTGTGACTGATAAATCCAAACTTTGAAACTGACATGGGACTTTTTCAAAGTGAATTTGTCACACAATCCTATGTGTGATACAAAATATCACACATAGGATTGTGTGATATTTTGCAATTCTTCAAAAATATCAGACATACAGTGGAGCAGCTACAGGTACAGCTGTGATCTGTGATGATAGCAGGAGTAACACATAGGTCCATATTCTGCATTGCAAAAGGGAATCACATAAATTCAACATTAATACACTAATGAGGTATGGAAGACCAGAAAATGCTGTGCTAATGGTCATGTACTGTCTTAAATGAATGTCTAACCTTTCCTCTGATCTCAACACCGCATTATTTATTTGAAGAAAAATGTATGGGAGTTGCATATGGCACTAAGAACAACAGAGCTTGGGGGTAGAGAACCTCTTTGGTAATGCGGATGGCAGAAAGCTGCCAGGGGTTAAACCAATTACCCTACACTAAACTTAATTGAAGAATAATTTATAGAAGCCAAGAAATGTTAATTGAACAATGAATCACTTAGACTGAAGGATAAAATATATGTGGATTGATCACTAGAAAGCAAGCAAAAGATGGAAAAGAGCTTAGGAGGATTTGAGTACCTTGAAGCTTAAAGCCACTAAATAAGGAACTTCATGACAAGAGGACTATCAAATATCAGGGCAAGAAACTAAAAGAGGTTGTCAAATCCCAGTGCATGGCTGGGTAGTAAAAGGATGTTTATGTTTGTGTGTGATTCTTTACTGAACCTAAGGCATTGGATTAGGAGAATTCTAAAATATTTTTGGCAATGTTATTTAAATCTTGTTTTTTTCCTTAGAAAAAAATTCCTCTATGAAATTAAGACAGCTGTCATTTCAGCATTTGGAATACAAAGGTATAGTGGAAATTTGTTAATTTTTAGAATGATTAAGAAGCTCTTCCCAAACAGAAAAGTATATATAGTGCAATCTTAATTTCAAAAATGTCAAAAATAAAATCTAAGTAAAAGAAAATTCAAAGTAATCGAAAGCAAAATTACAGTAAGGGAAATTTTTAATTATGTTATTTTCCTAAATAGTCAAAATATGGTGTTTTCTCTACTTTATTTGTGAATAAGTTTGGCATCAGTTTATTCATCATTTTTACTCTGAGATTGGATGACCTGATTTCTCATGGAAAATTGCTCTGATATTTTTTAAAGGCAATAGCTGTTCTAGTGTAAACAGACACTGTAATTTGTTTCTGGTTTCTGTTTAGCTAGCAGAGGTTTTGCATGCTTTCAGAAAGCCTCTTTGCATTCCACTGCTTGTTTTCCCTAAGAAATCAGACTGGCAGTGTTATTTATGGGTTACTTTACGCTTTGTGAGTTTTTTATGATTGACTTCTCGCACTTAAGCTAAAGGGATTTACTGATGTTAACTGAAGTAGTTTCATTCCTGTGAAAGCTAAGGTTTTAAATAAGCAAATAGGAGACTGATAAGTGTTTCATGTTTTCTACACTAGGATATGCCTAAGATTTTCCTGTAACAGCTTTGGAAAATAGTTAAGAAAATCTCAGTAAAAATCTGCTTTTGGTGTTATGAATTTCCAGTTTGTTGAGAATATGCTTTTTAGCCACTAGTACTAGCAAAAGGACTTGTTTCTTTGTCCACAATTGTTTTACCGATACCATGAAAGATTTAAACAAAGTAAGAAAATCACCTGATTGCAATAAAAATTTTTGAAACCAGTGTTTTAAATATATATTAGCTACTCTCCAAAGTGATTCCAGTGTTGTGCCCACAACCATATTAAAGAGATTAAGCATGGCATGGCGGCATATGCCTGAAATCCCAGCACTTTGGAAATATAAGGCAGGTGAGTTTCAAAGTAGAGCCCAGCCTAGGCAATTTGGTGATTTAGTGAGACCTTGACTCAAACTTTAAAAAAAAATTCCTCAGAAGAAAGGTCCTGGTTTCAGGCTCTAGTATTGCAACTCCCTCCTCTGAACAAAAAGAGATTAAAGAGGACTGGCTTGTTCAGCATAACTTGAGATAGTGTGAAATGTTGATGTGTGACTCTCAGGATTACCATACAAAAGACTTTACAGATTTTACCTTGATCTCTTTGGGATCATTTACCACAGGGAAAGCCAGCTTCTACGATGGCACACAGACAGTTCTGAAAAGCGATTTATTCATCTTGACTGCAATCTCATATGAAACTTTTATCACTCTTCTGTTTTGTTTTTTGAGAGGTGCTGAGGATTGAGCCCAAGAATGCTGAAAAGAAATATGTTTCAATCTTTTATTTTTTTCCTCTTGAGAAAGGAGCTTGTTAAGTTGCTAAATTGCTCAGCCTGATCTCAAACTCATGAGCCTCCTGCCTCTGCCTCCTAAAATGCTAGAATTACAATCATGTGAACCCAGGTCCAGTATTGTAAGAGCCAGAATCACCCAACTAAGCCAATTTCATGCATAACTGTCCAAGATAAAAAAATTTCTATAGTATTTTTAAAATACTCATGCTTAAAAATTTGCCATATAACAACAGTTAACAAATAGAAGATTGTGGTTTATCCATTCATTCAATCAATAGTTATGAAATATCTTGCACCAGACATTAATGTTTATAAAGATAAAGCAATATGCACTTTATTGAGAAAGGAAGGGAAGCAACAAATAAAACTACAGGATTCATTTCTAGATATATGATATTATAATGACTTTGACAATAAAATTCTCCCAGGTCTAATTCTTCAGAGTATGATTAGTAACATTTGTAAAATCCTTAAGCAAACAAAAAATAAGGAAGTAAATTCCTCTAAGTAATCTGGGCAAATGTGATTATTACAACTTTCATCTCCTTTGAAGATGTGTGGCAGCTAAATTAACCAAAAGTATGCCTCATCAACAGAGTCAATACCTGATCCTTTCCCAGAAGACATTATTTTCCACACTATACAAAAAATTTTAACCTTGGCTTCCTTATCACAGACAAGTCTTAGAGAAGGAATCACAAGTAGAGTAAGAAAGCTAAATGCAAACAAGACAAAATGATGATAGTAAAAATATTTTGATCTTTATATTCATGATGCACATCTTACTAAATGTTGAAACTCATCTATATTGAGCTAAAATGGCTACATCTGTGTTTCAAGATTTCAATGGGTTGTGCTCCTAAAATCCATGATGATTTTTGGTCTCGGTGATTCACTTTACAGATAAAGAAAGCAAAATTAATTGATAAATTAGCTCACCCTTAGACAGAATTAGTTAATTCAAGAGGTAGGACTATAACATAGAAGAATTGCAGTGCTGATTATTTCCCATATTTCCTGTGTGGTACTGTAGTTCAAGAATCCTAGGTAAAACAAGTATGGTTGAACTCACCGTTCTATAATTTCTAACTTACATTGATGCCTACACTTCTGGTTGTTCCTTTAGTAACGGTTCAACAGTTATTTGATACACAATCTACAAAATAGTAAAATAGTTTCTTTCTCATCCCAGAAAAAAAGACAGTCCTATGAAATTGACAATGTCATTTCAGAAAGGTGTCAAATAGTGCACTTTGGTCATCTAACAAATAGAGATCTTGCCACAGGGTAATAAAGCCCTAAAGTACAGCTAAATTTTTAAACACTAATAGTTCCCACATTTAGAAACAGAAAACAAAATCTGTAACAGCTCCTAAAAGCAGATGCTGGAACTGTGTCTGCTTTGATATTCAAAACTTTTTCACAGGAAGAAACTGAAAGAATTTGGCAATAGCAGCTCTCATTGTTTTTCACTGCTTGATGTTGCTGCAACAGTTAAGAACTAGCTTGGAATAGATAGGCTGCAAGCACTTACCGGTACAGTTAAGGACAAGCTTAAGGTTAGCCTTCAGACTGAAAAAGGTGAAAGAGGTTTGAGAATCAACATGAAGTTGGGGAAACTACTCAGGCCACCCAAGGCAGGACTTTTAGTAGATTTGATACTGTGATGGAACTTAATCTCTTAGAGCAGTCAATAGAGTTGACTGCCAATGGATGCTTATAAAAAAACTTGTTAGCTACATCAGAGTGATGATAATATACTGCTTTGTCTGCACTTTATAACATTTCTTTTGACTAGAAGGAATATCTGATTGTATGTAAATTACTTATAACTATTCCAAACAAAGACATGAAAGTTCATTGTAATGGGAGTTAAATACTCTCTCAGTGATCAGAAAAGAAAAATGGAAATTAAATTGTATATTAGGGAAAGATTCTATTTCTGCTGCCATCTCAATAATAAATTGAACAGCTGATCAATTTAATAATCTCTGAAAGGAAATAACCTGGAGAGAATGCTGTCCTAAGAAATAAACCTTGCTAACTACCAAGAGGGCTCACCAGAGGCATGTACTCTCTCTTTTATAGTTGTCTAACAAAACATTGGAAATTAAGGAGTTTATGCTACAACAAATATTGTTTCATAATTCTGAATGTTAGAAGTATGATATCAAGGGACATTTTCCCTCTGATGCAGTTAGGGAAGAATTTCTTTCCAGATCTCTGCTTCCTTGTTCCTCATAGTTTTGTGGTTTGCAGCAACATAACTACAAGTTTTACATGACATCTTCCCTATGTCTGTGTCTCTGTCAAAAATATACACTTTTCATAAGAAAATCAGTCATATTGCACTTGATCCCACCTTAATGACTTAATCCTTGAAAGAGTTGTGCCCTGGAAAGCTATAGTGGGAGGCAGGACCAAGAGGTGGGACCAAACTGTAGTCACCTTTCCCAGTGGTGCAAAAATAGCCCCAATCAATAACCTGTGCATTACCTGTGCCCGCCCTAAACACCACCCAGGTCAGAGGTTATGTGAGTACTCTAACCCGCACGTGCAGATTAGAGAAAGCCAGGCTGTCTATAATCATGGACCTGTCTCCACATGCTTGGAATAAAGGTCTTTTATCTCATATTTGCTGCTTCATCATGCCAAAAATCTTAACATAGTGGTTGCCTGACCATGACGCCAGTGTGTGTGGCTCCTGGGAATCTCCCAGTTTGAGCTCCCCTGCTAACTCACGGACGGACCGTATCTTGCATTCTTTCCTGTTCTGTTCACCACATGGAGCCAGTCTGTTGCTGCCATTATGAACAACATTGGCTTATTTCATTTACCTCAGATGAGCCAAATTCCATCCGGGGTTTTCTGTTACCATGTGCCGCCCCACCCAGACTACCCATTCTGTCCCAAGGCTAAGTTAATAGTTCTCACATTCCTTGGACAGTCTGAGGCAGCACTATTAATCTGATCCTCTGGGATTCCCACTCATACCGTTGGGGATGACCAATGGTATTGAGCTGGGACCGTTTTTTTAATCACACCTCCAAAATTAGGTGATGATCTTCTTTTGATAAGTGTGATCTGGAGCAATTTTCACATTCCTTGGGAGGAGAGCTAAATCTCTCATATCCTGAGGCAAAATTGTTCTTTTGGCTCACTTTTGATTGGACAATGGGAAACACTTTTTCCTGTCTCTGCAAAGACACAACCCTGGGGTGCCTGGTTCATAACCTTGGTGCCCTGGGCCGAAAAAAAATATATAAAAATTTGAAAACTAATCTTTAATTTCCAGGAGGCATGGGCAACCTACAACCTTAGTGGCAGTCTGGGCCTGAGGAGGGAACATTCAACCCTTCTATTCTTAGGAACCTTTTCTAGTTCTGCTACACGGCTGACAAACTGGCAGAAATCCCATATATACAGACCTTTCTTACCTTAAGGATGTGCTCTTCTCTCATTAAATCTGTGCAGCAGCTCAAATATTTCTGGTTAACTCTACTGTACCTAAAACTCTTTCCCCTTCCCCATCAGACCCTTTAGCAGCCTTCTCTCCCACACCCCCAGCGAAGCTCTCTAACTGCGGGGGGGGGGGGGGGGGAGCTGAGACCTCCTGCTGTGGACCAGGCCACAAGGCAAAGGACCATACAAATACACCCATATCCTAAATAGTTCCCATCCCCCTAGAAAAGGTCACTACTCTGTAAAAAACGTTCTTGCTTCCTCATTTGTCCCTAATATAATCAATTTTACCTAATTAATCTACAAAAAGTTTCACACTGGTGTACGATACCTCGAACTGGCCAAATACATTTGAGTGCACTCTTAAATCTGCTCTGTAAACAGCTGTTTGTTTTTATTTGAGTTCAATAATTTTTTTCTTCCTATTTTACATTGTCAGATCATTTAATCAAGGTTTATTTGGGTCATACATTTAAAAACCGTGCTTCCACTTTGGTTACCAGCTGATTAGAATGTTAAAATTGGTTCAACAAAATCTCTTGGGTGAGGAGACACTGGACAGGACTTCAATTGATGGATAAGAAAGTGGCCGCCTGGTAATTTTAAAACCAGCTCTTGTTTATCAATCAAAGGCCTCAATGATCTCCACAAACTTATGGGAAACACCCCAACTAAAGTTCATGTGGCATAGACAATTCATTGTTGCTGATCTGATGGTATAATTATGCCTTCAAATGTAAAATGGAGATTGTTTATGATGACAAGTGTTTTCTTTCAGATCCAGACATCTGCCTTTTCCTTGTGCTCTAGCCATGAGGTCACCAGTCAAATAATATATGTTATACTTAGAGATGCTTAAATAATGAACAGTCCAAACAATGTCACAAATTTCTTCAGTGTTCAAGTGTTAAAGACACCCATAGTTAATACAAAATGATAGTTCCATGTTCTCCATCCCATACGTTAGCAATACAACATTCAGCTAGTCTCCTTAATTTTCTTGCCAGTTGTGGATACAGGGTGTCTCCTGGTAAAGCCCAAATAGCTTCCGCAAAAGTCAAATATCTAGGTCTCTCTCAGCCTTACCACTCGCTCCATCACTGCAGATCATAAGGCAATTCGCCAACATCTTCAGGTACCTATAACTAAGTACCAGGGTTCAAAAATTGTTCTCCCAGATCAACAGGCCCTAGACATTATCACTGACTTACATAACTTTTTCCATATAGGATCACAGGCCCTATATAGGCTCTTAGCCCCAATAGTTACACATTCTTCTCTAAAGCCTATCATTCTTCTGATTACACACTGCTATCATCTCTGTGCTAAGACGTCTCCTCAGGGACACATAGCACCCCTTCCTTCCCTACTCATCAATTTTGTGGACACACCCCTGGCCAGGACTGGCAGATAGACTTTACTCACATGCCCCACCATAAAACTCTTAAATATCTTCTCACCTCTGTTTGTGCTTTTTCAGGATAGATAGAAGCCTTCCAACAACCAGGGAGACTGCTGATGTAGCTACTAACATCCTGTTACAGGAAATCATCCCAAGGTTTGGTCTACCTCAGAGTATTCAGTCAGATAATGGCCCAGCCTTTATTTCTCAATCAGCCAACAGGTGGCACCTACACATTCCATTCCATCCTCAATCCTCAGGGAAAATAAAAAAGACAAATGGCCTCATAAAAACATACCTTACAAAACTTATTTTAGAATTACACCAACCTTGACCTCAACTTTTACCCCTAGCCTTAGCCAAGCTCAGGGCACTTCCCCATGCTCCTATACTTTTAAATCCTCTTAAACTTATGAATGGTAGGCCATTCTTACTCCACAATCTACCTACCCCACAGATTCTCCCTTCTCTTGCTGACTACATCCCAATCCTCTCCTTCCTCCGACACTTGTTACGACAATATGCTCATCTCTGCCTTCTTCAATCTTCTGAAGGGACCAAGCCAGATCCTCCCACATCCCCAGGAGATCTAACTTATCTCAAATGTTCAAAATCCACAGGACTACAACCAAGGTGGAGTGGCCCCTACCTGGGCTTCTTGGCAACCCCAACCACGATCAAAGTTTCAGGACTCCCATCCTGGTTTCACATCATGCAAGCTAAGTGGTGCCCTCCCAACCCTGAATCTAACCCTCCTGAGTGGTCATCTCATCTGTCACCCACCTGTCTCTGTCTCATGAAGACCTCACAGCCACAACTCTCAGGCTAAGTCATGTTCTGTTATCCAATTTGGTTCCTAATTCCTTACATTCTATTAATTATCTTTTTTACAGCAGGACTCTTGACAGTCTTTCCTAAAGATTCCCACATCATGCATAAGATCATCTTCGTGTTGTTCTACATGACAACTGTCTCAGTGCTATCTACTCTCAGCTGTTTAGTCAAATGAGACATCCCTGAGGGTCTAAACTCATATCGGCCTTACAGCGACACAGCCATGGCTCTCCCTGCTCCTCTTATGCTTTCCAGCTCAACTCCTGGACCAGATATGAGCCCTGCCTTCCTACACCTTTATTTTTTACCCTTTAAGATGGGAAAATAAATGCCTCTCATAACTTCACTTCTAACCCCACACTTAATTTTCAGATTCTACCTCACCATGTTCCTGATAAAAGGACACATTCAAATCAAAGGCACCTTTCTTCCTACCTCCCCTGGATTTTAAATATAATAGCGGCCTTCCTCCTCACAGCACCTTGTCTCTTTGTTTTTTCCAGTCCAAGATGCAGACATGTGCCAATGATAAAGTTGTCCTGGCCAAACCACCTGGTACCACCTTCTACATGGACATCAACCGTCATCCCCGTCAACCTTCCTAAGCCCCAATACAGCGCCCCCTTCCGGCAGGAAGTAGTAAGAGAGAGACTTCGCCCCTTTCTAACAACAAAAAGACAGGAATGGAAAAGTTGTGCCCTGGAAAGCTGCAGTGGGAGGCAGGACCAAGGGGCAGGACCAAACTGTAGTCACCTTTCCCAGTGATGCGAAAATAGCCCCAATCAATAACCTGTGCATTACCTGTGCCCTCCCTAAATGCCACCCAGGTCAGAGGTTATATGAGTACCCTAACCCGCACATGTGGGTTAGAGAAAGCTAGGCTGTCTATGGTCATGGACTTCTCTCCATGTCCTTGGAATAAAGGTCTCTTTATCTCATATTTTGCTGTATCATTGAGCCAAAAATCCTAACAATCCTAGCTGACTTTAGCTAAAATATTCTATTCTAAATAAAGTCCTGCTGGAGCTCCTAAAATTTAGGACTTCATTGAAAGAATTTGAAGAGGATACAATTCAAACCATGACATCAAGAGGAGGACCTTAGACCTATGTGCAACAGAATGATAGACAACTCAGCATCATTTTTTAGAATGGAACTGCTTGAAACTGAATAAACATTTTTCAGAGGGCAAAATATCTAGTATGGGTTGTAGGTGATGTTTCATAAGAAATCATGGACTTAAGCACAAGGGGATGCTTAAAACAGTTCTAATTCAGATTACTGAAGTTTTCCATGATTTTGACACTCTACAAAGAGCTTAAAATACAGAAAATTTTTCCAAAGATAATTTTGCCCTCCCATCTTCAGCCCTCTCTGAATGTAGTATATGATACATGAATGGAAATTTGTATATGTTTTATACTTACATATTTGGGGGGGTACATAAAGGTGGTCACACTTAAATTCTAATTATCTACTATTTGATCCAAAATAGATTCAAAAATAATATAATTTAAGCTAAGATCCCTCTGATTTCCATGATAAGCATGATTTTTTAACAAAAGCTAGTCCTGGCATTAAAAATTTTATTCTATTACTGCCTTGATGGAGACTGCTAGAAAGTGGTTCTGAGCAGGATTTAAAACTAATGAATTGACTTTCTGTGTTTGCTTCTGAGTCTGTCCCAGGCCTACGTCCCTCATCTTGAGATGGGCAGCAGATTCATAGTAAATGACTCTGTGAATCACTAGTCCTGGCTGAGACCTGTAGTGGCCTGTGATGCCAATGATGCCTCAAAGGACAAGATAAGGCAGTTAATTGGGGTTGGAGTTAAGCATGCCTGGCTCCAACCCCAATTAACTAGAGACTGTAGCTGCAGGAGTCTCACTCCTGCAGCCTCAGTCATGCCATAAATGTCAACCTGGAGATAAGGCAGTTCTAAATTAGCATAATTTACTACTTGGAGAAGTCTTTGAACTGACTCCCAAGGTCCTGCTCAGTTTCCATGTTTTCCTCAGCATCCTCCTCCCTTTCTTTGAAAACCAAATAAATACAGGCCACCCAAAGTTTTTTGTCTCAGACTCCAGAATCTCAAATTCTGCTAGAGGGTTTTGATCATCCTGGAGCCCTAAAATCATACTGCTTGTCTACTTTATTTAAGCCTTTGCCATCCACCTGTTTGGGAATTTGTGGACCTGATCAGCCCTCCATACTACCTGCTTTGTTCTATTAAACAAAAAGAACTGAAATACACAGCATCTTGATTCAACAAGGTGAGGGCAATAGATTTCACCCTTTGCCCAACAATAGGAGCTCTCTGCTCTGCTCATTCACTGTCCTTCAAACAAGGATTATGTTACCTTATTGTTTAAGTCAAAATCCTTGTTTTGCCCCTTCAGATCCACTACATGTATTATTATTATTATTGAAGTCTCTAAAATGTCAATAAAAGATAATTTGTCCTCAGAATCTTTAAAGGAAGTAATTTAAAATAGTTACACCTTTAAACTCCTCTGCAGAACAAAATCTCTACTGTCCCATATACTAGGAAAGTAAAATCTTAAACACTGACCTGGAATTCTGTGCTTAACCTCAGTATTTCTAAATTTCTCATCAATTTTACTGGTAATGTTTTAGTAATTGTTATACCTACTCTGAACCTGAAGTCCTATACAAAAAAAGTGGGCAAAATACTAAAGATGCAAAGCAATGGGTCAGTAGCTTGTAGGGAGGGCAGAGTGGATCCTTATTTAAGCAAAGACAGGTCCTTCCACTTTCACAAGAATTGTGTACCCAGGAGCTGATACTGGTTAAGCCTGTTTCACAGTTATTCTATTTTCTTACTAACTATCCATTAGACATTACTTCACAACTGGATGTGGCAGAGCTTTTCATTTCTGTGGTTTTTTCAAACATCAGATAAGATGTTTAAATTCTCAAATGTGAGTTTGCAGATATCTTGGCACATTTAGTACAGCATTAGCTCTTCTGGTATTTCTCATACATTCTGGATCTCTGGGAAGTCTGAGGACTAGTGGAAGCACTTTGGGAGTTAGAGCCCAGGTGTGAGTGCTGTTCTGCTACCCTCTACCAGTCCTCTGCTACCCTCTACTGGTCCTACGCCATATTTTCTTTCCCAAAATCCATGCAGTTCTCAACAAGCTTCTTTCAAGCTTCTACACAAGAGTCTATTCAGTTGACTAAGAGAAAGGATAAGTATATATAAAGAATTTAATTTTCCAAACACCACACTTAACTGTGATAGTTAACCCATAGTGTCTCCTTGTGTAAGAAATACCCATCTAAATTGGATGCACACAGTCAAGAGTATGGCTGAAGGGATTTACTGAACACAAAGACCCATCATTTATGTGAGTGGCACAAACCAATAAGCTTATCGGCCAAGTGCCATAAAAGGGAAACAACGAAGTCAGGCTCACTTCTGTTTCCTCAGAGGGGCTCCAGTCTTCACACTCACCTTGGACATCATTGTCTGGCTTCTATCACGGATCCTTGAGCCTTCCATTGCAGACTTTTCTGCCTTAAATCACAGAGTCTTGTGTCTCTGGAAACCCATTCTCATGGGACACCAACTGAGCTCCGGGCCTTCAACTGGATCCTTCACATCTTCAGTGTAAAACACCCCTTTTGCGCTTTTCTGTACCTGACTCTGTGAGGGGCCATTGCAAGCCAATCTGGTAAATCCTTATATATTTGTATATCTTTCATTAAATCTGTTTTTCTAGGAAGCATTGATTAATTCACTAAGTTTTTATATGTAGTCATGATTCAAGTTTCTTACCGTCTTTGTGAGATGTTAAAACTCACTAAGTAGATTGTTTAAAGAAAACAAATATAGATTAAATGATGTGCTTAAGAAATTATGCAAATGTCATACCTGAAGATTTGAATTTTATTTATCTCTATAATCTTTTCTCTGGCTAAGGGCATCAATTCATTAACTTCTTTGAAAATTATTATCATTATCTTTTTGGTACAGATGTACTCTACTGCTGAATTACATCACTAGCCTTATTTTTTAAATTCCATTTTCACCAGCCCAGGGGGTGACCACTGCACTCCACCTTCGGCTCGGGCCGCTGAGCAGTGCCTGTACCCCAGCATGCCCCCCACATGCGCAGGTCCATAAGACATCTGCCACACTCCACCCTGGCTATGACAACCACCGCGCCCGTGATCCAGCATTCTCCTCCCATGTGCTGACCCAGAGGACTGCCGCATCCACACTGGCTCGACCCGCTGCCCTTGGCTGCCTACCCCACCTCTTAGACCAAGCACTGCTGTGAATGTTTGGCTCCCACTCTCCCTCCCAGAACATTGAATAGCAGTGGACTTTCAGTGCTGGTTTGATGGGAGACTTGGTGGCCCCTCGCCAATATAGAGAACCCTGGCAGGTACTGGTCATTATGTACCCAACAATCAGGTGGACATCAACCACACAGTAGGACCCTAGGAGACACACTGCTGACAGTTGTGACTATTGGGCTTGAATAACCAGATATTGGCCTAGAAGGTGAAATGACAAAACAAAAAATCAAAATGCAATCTCAAACATCTAGTCCATCAGGAGCAAGAACAGGCAACAGCAAAAGAGAGGACTTTAAAATTCATACATCAGAAATCTCTGAAAATATAGCAAATGAAGTAAAGAAACAAATCTATGAGGCTATAGAGGAAATCAAACTAGAAATAATGAATTACATAAAGACAGAAACAAAAACCTTAGTAAATGATTTTCTCAACATAGCGATTGAAGAAATACATTTAAAAATACAGAAGCATGGGAAATTGAATGAAATTTTGAATGAACAATGCAGAAAACAAGCAGATCCATGAAACAAATTCAAAGAGATATCCAAGAAAAAATTCTATTGAAATCTGGCAAAACCATTTAAATGAAGCTGAGGATAGAATTTCAGACCTTGAGGACAAGATCACAGATAGCGAACATGAAAGGGTAGAACTTATAAAAATCAGTCAAATAACAATCCAGTAGCTTCTAGATGATGCCAAGAGAAACAATGGAAGATTGATAGTCATCAGCAAAGATGCAGGAGACAATGCCAAGGACATAGCTAAGCTACTCACAGAAGTAATAACTGAAAATTTCCCAAACGTGGGGGAAAATCTGATATACAAATAAGTGAGCCATATACAGCATCAAACAGTCATAACCAACATAAATCTACACCCAGACATATAATAATTAAGATCCCAGACATACAGCATAAAAACAGAATACTAAAACCTGTTAGAGAAAAGACACAACTCACTGATCAAGGAAAGCCTATTAGAATCATGGCAGACATTTTAGCACAAACCATCAGGTTAAGACAAGATTGGAGTGAAGTATTTCAAGCCGTAAAAGAAAACAACTTTCACCCCAGACTGATGTACCCAGTAAAACTGTCTTTCAGATTTAATGGAGAAAAAGATACTTCCATGACAAAGAACAACTGAAGAAATTCATATCCACCAAACCAACCATAGAAGGAGTATTGAAAGACATGCTAGAAAGAGACAAAAATGACCACAATCTCCAAAAGAATAACAGAAAGAAACCACCAGGCTGAACAAAAATTAAACAAGAGAGAAAAGTAGGAAACCAACAACAGGAACACAACATGGCAAAGTTAATCCAATACACACCAGTGACATGTAAATGGGCTCAATTCACTTGTCGAAAGAAACAATTGACAGAATGGATCAAGAAACAGGATCCCAAAATATGCTGTATACAGAAATACATCTAAGAAACTCATAGACTAAAAGTCAGAGGATGGAAAACAGTATTCCATGCAACAGGAAACCAGAAAAAAGCAGGGGTAGCTATTCTGTTTGTAGACAAAATGAACTTCAAACCTAAAATGATTAAAAGAGATAAAGAAGGCCACTACATACTTGTAAGTGGAAAACTACAAGAGGAAGAACTAACAATTATAAATATATATGCACAAATACAGGAGCACCCAACTATATAAGACAGATACTAATGGACATGAAAACCAAATACACAAGAACACAAATGTAATAGGAGACCACTCACAAAGAGATAGATTGTGTGGCATTGTGTAATAGGAGACCACTCACAAAGAGATAGATCAACTAAACAAACATCAGCAAAGAAATAACAGAACTGATTCATACCTGTGAATGAATGGACTTAGTGGATGTTTGCAGAGTGTTCTATCCTACCACATCAGAATATACATTCTTCTTAGCTGCACATAGGACATTCTGCAAAATAGACCATATATTAACTCATAAAGCATCCTTAAGTAAATTCAAAGGGAGTGAAATTATCCCATGCATAATATGTGACCATAGTGCACTAAAACTGGAAATCAATGGCAAAAAAACCTGCAAAACAAGCATAAATACACTGAAATTAAATAACACCCTTCTGAACAACCAGTGGGTTACAGAAGAAATTAAAGAAGAAATAATACAATACCTACAATACAATGAAAATGCAGACACAGCCTACTATAACCTATGGGATGCAGTGAAAGCAGTCCTAAGAGGGAAACATATAACAATAAATAGTCACATCAAGAAAATGGAATGAGTATAAATAATCTAAAGCTAAATCTCAAGTTCCTAGGAAAGGAAGAGCAGGTGAAACCCAAAGCTCATAGAAGAGAACAAATTGTAAAGATTAGAGAAGAAATTGATGCAATTGAAACAAAAAATACAAAGAATTAATGAATCAACAAGATAGTTTTTTTGAGAAAATAAACAAAATTGATAAACTTCTAGCCAACCTTATGAAGAAAAAGAAAAAACCCAAATACATGCAAGAAGGACTGAAAAGGGGGAAATTATGACAAATCCCATGGAAATTCAAAAGATCATGAACAGCTACTTTGAAAAAATCTACTCACATAGGGAGGAAAACACAGAAGAAATGGACAGGTTTCTAGAAACATATGAACTACCAAAGCTCAACCAAGAAGATATAGCAATTTTGAATAACCAGTATCAGCTACCAAAATAAAAAACGTGATTAAAAACTTACCAAAAAGAAAACCCCTGGTCCTGATGTTTTCAAGGCTAAACTCTATAAGAAATTTAGAGAAGACTTAATGCCAACACTCCTTAACCTCTTCAATGAAATTGAAAAGAAAGCAATCCTCCGTAATTCATTCCTGAAGTCAAGTATTACTCTGATACCAAAAACCAGAGAAAGACCCAACCATAAAGGAGAACTATAGACCAGTCTCACTAATGAACATTGATGCAAAGATTTTCAATAAAATATTGGCAAATATAATGCAGCAAATCATCAAAAAGTTTATACACCACAACCAAGTGGGATTTATACCAGCAATGCAGGGATGGTTCAACATAGCAAATCAATAAGTGTAATACATCACATCAATAGAACAAAAAAAAAAAAATCACATGATCATCTCAAAACACACAGAAGAAGCTTGCAATAAAGTCCAACATCTGCTCATGATAAAAACCTTACAGAAACTTGGAATAGATGGTATGTACCTCAATCTCATAAAGAGCATTTATGACAAACCAACAGCCAAAATTATACTAAATGGACAAAAACTGAAAGCCTTCACTCTAAAATCAGAAACAAGACAAGGATGTCCACTGTCACCATGACTGTTCAATATAGTTCTGGAAATATAAGCCAGAGCAATCAAATAAGAGGGAGAAATAAAAGGAATAGAAAGAGGAAAATAAGAAGTTAAATTATCGTTATTTGCAGATGACATGATACTCTAAATAGAAGACCCTAAAAACTGCATTAAAAGACTACTAGAGGTAATAAACAAATTCAGAAGCATAGCTGGACACAAAGTCAACATCCAAAAATCAATAGCATTCTTGTACACAGCAAAAAACTCACTGAGAGAGAAATTATGGAAATATCACCTTTCACAATAGCATCTAAAAAATGAGATACTTAGGAATAAACCTAACTAAAAATGTAAAAGATCTATATGCTGAAAATTATACTACTCTATAAAAGGAGACTGAAGAAGATATTTAAAAATGGAAGGATATTCCTTGCTCTTGGTTAGGAATAACCAACATTGTGAAAATGGCCATACTCCCAAAACTATTATAGATATTCAATGCAATCCCAATCAAAATACCATTCACATACCTTACAGATTTAGAGAAAATATTCCTAAAGTTCTTTTGGAAACAGAAGGAACCTAGAAAAGCAAAGGCAATTCTGGTCAACAAAGGCAAAACAGGAGGTATCTCAGTTCCTGACATGAAACTATATTACAAAGCCACAGTAATAAAATCAGCATGGTACTGGCAAAGAAATTGACCTGAAGATCAATAGAACAGTTCAGAAAATGCAACTACAAAGACCTTGAGCCACCTTATATTTGACAAAGGGACTAAACATGTTCACTGGGAAAAATATAACCTCTTTAATAAATGGTGTTGGAAAAATTGGCTTTCCACATGCCAAAGACTGAAAATAGACCTATTCTTATCACCTTACACTAAACTAAAGTCAAAATGGATCACAGATTTAAATATTAAAACACAAATACTAAATTTACTGGGAGACAAGATAGGCAGATGACTTGGAGACATAGGGGTAGGCAGAGAATTCATGAATAAAACACAAACCACATGAGAAATACTTCAAAGATTAACAACTGGGATCACATATTACTAAAAAAGTTTCTGCACTTCAAAAGAAATCAGCAACAGAGTGAAAAGAAAACCCACAGAATGGGAAAGAACTTTAGCCTCAAACAAAGGACTTATATCCAGAACATATAAAGAACTGAAAAACATCAACCCCCCCAAAATTCAAAGACCCTCTCCAAAAATGGGCATCAGAGATGAACATACACTTCTCAGATGAAGACATACAAATGGCAAAGAAATACATGAAGAAAAGTTCACCATCCCTGGTCATTCAAGAAATGCAAATTAAAACAGCACTGAGATTTCATCCTACCCCAGAAAGAATGGCTGCCATCAAGAAAACAACTGATAACAAATGTGGGGAAAAGGAACACTTCTCCATTGTTGGTGAGAGTGCAGACTGGTGCAACCACTGTGGAAATCAGTATGTAGATTCCTCAAAAAACTAGGATTGGAGATTCCATTCAACCCAGCTTTTTCCCTCTTGGGTATTTTCCCCCCAAAATTGCAAATGTCATATCACAGAGATATATGTGCACCCATGTTCATAGCAGCACAATTTGTGATAGCTAAATCTTGGAAACAACCAAAATGGCCATCAAACACAGAGTGGGTGAAAAAAAGTGGTATTTTTATAGAATGGAATACTACTCAGCTATAAAAAAGGATGATCTTGAGGCCTTTATAGGTAAATGGAGACCACTTGAGAATATCTTCATTATTGAAATAAAAACCTCAAATTAATAAATATCACATTGTGTCTCTAGTGTAAAAAATAATTTTAAAAAATGACAGAATAATGGGATCCAAAAAGTATAATAGATATTGTAAAAGTGAAAGGGAAGGAAAGTGCTCTAAAGGATATAAAGGTACATATAGTGTGTAAGATAGATAACCATATTACTGAATTTCTGTTCATTGAACAGAAGGATTTGCACTGTCAGTGTCTGAGTGTCTAGGCAGTTTATGTGCTTTGATTTTGTGACTTCGGCCAATATTTTGAAGATGACAATGTATAATGTATTAACTAGTGATTTTATGATGTTAATTTGTTTTGAATTCTGTATTGTTTTACCCTTTTTTCTGTTTTTTTATATTTTTTAAATTTTCTTTTCTTTCTTTCTTTCTTTGGAAAAAAAAAACAATATGCAATAGGAAAATTCCATTTTAAGACAGTCTCACTAAGTTGACCAGGCTGGCCTTACCTTGTGATGCTCCTGCCTCAACCTCCTGAGTCAGCAGAGCAAACTGCTCAATGTGCCATTTTACCATTCTCAATAATAGTGCTTATTATTTCCCCTAGGGCAATCTGTGAAAAATTCAATCTGATCATTCACTTTCTTTTCAACACAATATTTTTAATTTATATCCTTCACATACAAGATAAAGTCAAGGCTCCTTTGAGAGACACACACACTTTTCCATGATTGAGTTCATGCTTATCATTTTAGTGTCCCCTTTCCCTCCCACCTTATACTCCATAATTTCATTATATGGAACTGATACATTTCCAGATTATAATATCACACACATTTGTCTTTATCAACTGCTGGTCCTTCTCCATTCCTGGGCTTCTCTGCAACTGCCTTCCATGCTTAGAGATTTTTTTTTATTCAGGTTCAAGCAGCCAAAAGCACTTCTGCAGAGGGCTTTCTAGGCAGATACTGCAAAGCTCCCTCACCAATCTAGGCTCTACCAGGCATAGTGACAAATTAAATTTGTTCACAGTATAATTCTAGCAGTACATTAAGCAATGACATGCACTAATGATGTAATCTCAACAAAACTCAACTTTTGTTGAGATTACAAAATTAGTTAATAGTATAATCTTTCTATATAAGATGAAATAAAAATACAGAGAGTTTATGTCACTAGTCAAAGGCTACAAAGCTATTCTGTTGCAAGGTTGAGCATTCAAATTCATTATTTCTTGTTTCAGAGTCCATTAGCTTTCACAACTCTACAGATGACACTTACAATATATAACACTGTACTGAGGTAATATTTTTCAGATAACCATCTTCTCACCAATTTTAACAGGGAAAACTTTAAATACATTCATATTTCTATCCACAGAACATTATGTGTCATTATAGTGTTTTCTGGATGTCTATTAAACTAAAAAAAAAACTCTACTTTTTAAATTATTTTCTTTTTGTTTTAAACAACCTAAGCTTATTATACTGTTTCAGAGGTCAGAGGCCCAACACAGGTCCACATGGTTGTGTTCTTCCTGGAACTCTCAGGACAGAACAAATTCTTTCCTTTTCTGGTATCAGAGACTGCCTATGCCCCTTGGCTTGTGGACCCTTCCTGTCTTCAAAGCTAGCACAGCAGCATCGTGCAATTTCTCTACCCCATACCTTGCATCTACCATCACATCTCCTTGTCTGACTCTGACCCTTGCCATAACGTTGGACCCACCCGTGATCCTCTCTCCATCCCAAGACCCTTAGTGTAGTCACGGCTGCAAGGACCCTTGTGCAATTCAGGCGACCCATTTGCGCTTCTCAGGCACTGAGATGAGTGCATCTTTAGGGACCACTGTGTTTTCCACCACAACAAGAAGTGAGACATGAAGCATCATGAGAAGGGATGCAACTTCAGATATGGTACAGAGGTCTCACTGAGCACGTGGCTTAAGGCTGAGAATAGGAGGCAGCAATGGGGCTAGGGAAATTATATCCTTTTAAAATTAACTGGCATTTTTCAAGAAGAAAAATACATTATATATATATACATATATATATATATATATATATATTCAGTGGCATATTGGTTTTTGAATTTAATTTGTTTTACAATTTTGGGGAAGATGGCTGCATTTCTGTTTGTGTGGGCAAGATGACCATAATCATGTTTGTCACCCCACACAGAATTTTGCTGAATGCTTTTGTTTTCTAACCAAATTGTTTGCTAACAGAACCATTGATTAACCAAGAATATGCAAATATATAAACATAACATTGTTCTTCTGGAAAGAATTTGAGGTAAATTTAGAAATTAATATACATCATAAGGCTACTAAATAGGAAGGTAATAAAATAAAACCTATAGTGTTATAAATATAAAATAAAACCTGGACCTAGTTAGTGAGTGTGCTGCTGGGATCAAGGTCTTGTGACTGCTAAATTAGTTCACTGATTGGTGTGGCATAGTTTGGGTAGGATTAAGTGTGACCCACCCTGGATGTAAGTGCTACCTGCCCTAAGGGCGAGTAGCCTGGATAACATGTAAGGAACAGAAAGAGGGTCAGCGTCATTGCTTGTGGCTTGTAGTTTGCTACATCACTTCATTGCCCCCTTCTGCATTCCATGAACTGTTTCTCCTCTACTACCCCTCTTTGCCATGCCATGCCAGCTATAAACTGAACCCTCTACACACTGAGCCAATTAAACCTTTCTTCCTTCAACTTTGAGTGTCAGGTATTTTGTGTCAGCAATTGGAAGAGTACCTAAGACAGAAGCTATAGTAAGAAATCTAACATACAAGTCTTTCTGGTTACACTTAGAGAAACTTTTAACTAAATTCTTAACATTCAGTTGAGATGTAGTTCAAGTGATAGAGCACATGCTTTGCATGCACATGGTCCTGAGTTCAATTTTCCCAGAATAATTGAACACACCATGTCAGAGTGATATATGTGCACCCATATTTTCAGCAGCACAATTTGTAATATCAAGGTCTTGGAAACAACCCAAATGTCCATCAATCATGAAATAGCTAAAAAAAAAAATATCGTATTTTTATACATTGGACTATTACTCAGCTATAAAGAAGGATAAACAAGGCTTTAATAGCTAAATGGATACAATTTGAGACTATACTTGTGAGTGAAATAAATCAGACTCACATGTGTAAATATTGTCTCCTTGGTGATAGAAACTGAAGGACTAAATAAGACCCAAATTATATTGTAGATATTGTGAAAGTGAAAGTGAAAGAAACTGTTTAAAAGGAAAGAACTGGGATGGGGAAAAGAAAAAAGGGAAAAGATTATATATATATAGATATAGATAGATAGATATAGATAGATAGATAGATAGATAGATATGTATATATATATAAACTATACAATTAATCTCTCAGTTTAACAAATAGAACAGTTTCTGCTTTCATTGTTCAATTATTTGATTATTTTATGCCTATATCTTGTAATCTGAACAACTACTCTGAAGACAATATGCAATATATTAACCAGTGTTAATCTCCTAGCATTTTGTTTGGAAATTCTGTATCACTGTTTTTATTCTTTTTTTGTTCTTAAATTTTAAAAAAATTCACATTTTAATAGTTGATATCAATATTTGTTATAAAATGATGCATTAATGTAATTTGAATTTATGTATTTGAATAAAGCCAACAAAATGTTAACATATAAGAATTATGCAAGTAAAACTTCTTCCTTATATGGTATAATAACACAAAAGATGTATTTTATAATAGGTGGAGTATAATTGGAAAGATAGGTAGATCTTTCTGTTTGTATCACTTCCATTTCTCTTTGTCCCTGTCTTCTCTCTCTCTCTCCCCCTCTCTCTCTCTTTCTCTCTCTCTATATATATATCATATATAATATATATTACATATAAAATCATGTATAGTATGTATGATATATAATTAATGTGCATCATATAGTATATATTATATATCATATATAGTGTTACAATATATGTATAAAATGACACAATAAATTCCTTTGATTAGCCATATGGTATATGGACAGATCTTATTTGCTTATTTTTCATTTTAAGCAGTTATAACTCTGAAAAATAAGTAAACACATTCTTTACATAAAGTCTTCATATTAGTTATTTGAAATTCTAAGTTATTCAACGATAGAAAAAACAATATTGAAATCCAGCAAATAATACACATGTAAATACTTTAAACTTCTGCCACAAATAATTTATTGTCTCACACTGTTAACATATTACATTACAGAATATTGTGGGATTTTCAATATTTTATGCATTCTAAGTATTCCCATGTACTGTATTTTTAATTTCACAACATTTGAGACAAATATAATATAGAATATCACATTTTCTTTTACAGAAAGGATCATTGCAAAGGAAAAATATAATTTGTTCTGAACTGCAAACAGAGACAGAGACAGAGGCAAAGATAAACAGAAACAGACAGACAGACAGACAGACTACTACTGTACTGCAAGTGCCTGAGATCTTAGTTTCTTATATATGATCAAGACAGATTTAATGTTTCCCTCTGTTTAACTAAATTTCAGGTAGTGTTCCTGACCACCTTTTCTTAGAACATTTGCTTTAGAAAATGTGTAATTTAGTTCTCTGTTCAAATTAAATCTAAAACGTTTCTTACCTGCTTGTCAATTTTGCAATTTGGTACTACCATTATCAAGTACTTGAGAATCATTATTTTGAAATATAATCATGTAAAATACTAACATTCCCATAACCAAGTCTCTGTGGTAGTAAGAGACTAACTTTAACAGTAAATTCAGATTAGTACAGATGGTTACACTGTTCTCTCCCAGGCATCATTCAGTATTTCTACACAAGCTTATCCCAGCATTTAAAAACTGTCTTCCCCTTTTTTTCAGTGAAGTCAATATCTCTCCTCTATTTCAATAATCTTGAACAAAGTCTTTCAAAAGAGTTCAACTTGTTCAGTGAAATTTTCTTTCTTTTTTTCTAAATTTTATTTAAAGAGAAAAAAAGCAAAACAGGAAAAAGGGTGAAAATAATACAGAATTTAAAAAAAAACAGTAAGAAATCACCAGTTGATAAATTACATATTGTCCCCTTAGAAATAGTTGTTCATGTTACAAAATTAAAGCATACAAAGTGGACATTCAAACAGTGAAGCTGCAAACACTTCTGTTCAACGATCCAACAAAAACAGTAATACGGTTATCAATTCTACACCCTTAAACATACATACAGTTATATCCTTTAGAGCACTTTCTTTTCCTCCTTTTGCTTTTTAAGTCCATTATCTGTTTATATCATGTTTCAGCTTGCTCAGTAGCTTACTGATCTCTTTGGTTGTTATTTCCTTTTTAATCACCTTATATAATTCTGGGTTTTTTTTTTTTTGAAGGTAGAAATACAACAGAACAAGACAGAACAAAGCCAATTGAGACAGTGCAGTGAATTTGATATAGAACTTCACAGCAGGTTACCAGGATAACAGTAATAGATACCATCATATATCTCATTATCTTCACAATAGTTGTCTAGTCAATTAAGTATAGCAAAATCAAACCAAAGACAGAACATTATAAAATCAATCAAAAGAGAATATTGAATAGAGTAAAGCAAATAATCATAATAAAAAAAAACTGAAAACAACACTTGCTTTCAAAGAGAAGATAGAGCAGACCCCCTATATTTGCTATGTTGCATGCAGTCATCCTGCCAAGAGATGCTCAGACCTCTGTCCCCAGTTGCTAATGGGGAGGGGGTGTTTGGAGGGGGTTGGGATGTTTGATTCCAGGCCCCTACACCCGTAGGTTCAAGAGACACTACAGGGTCTCCTCCTGGCTCACGCTGGAGGAAGGTGCTTACCAAGAGGGTAGGCAAATTGCTTCTTCGTGCAGGCTCCTGGGTTCCGCCATGGCCGTGGCCAGGTCTCTGGGGCCTTTCTCTGGTTCTCCTCCTGGATCACGAAATTTTCTTTCATATACAAAACATTGCCTATGAAGGCATATTTTTTTAAATCTTTCTTTCATATTCATATGGTTAATTTTAGAATCACAGACTGTATAGTCATGAGAAATACTTTTTTTAAAAACACATTTAAGCACCATCTTAAACCATGTTAAGTGTACAGGAATATTGATTTAGTGTCAATATTAGATGGTCATCAGACTGGATGTCTCATATGTTACACTCATCTTTTTTTCTTACATACATATTTCATAAGATGAACTCAATAGATATACAAATAAAAGTCCATCCATAATTCATTCATCTTTTCCAATGTGACCCAAGTATGTAATTTCTCTAAGCTAATTGGCTTTGCTGATTTTGAGCAGCCTTTTGTATCAGTTTATACAAATTTCTCTCTTATTCTCTCATTCTTCCTTGTGCTTATGTCATAAAGTTCTAAGTGTTTGGCCATGTTTGAGTAAAACTATCTCAAATGAATAAAATTATGTTCAAAAGCCATGTAAACTGTCTGAACAACTTTCTTAATTTTGGTTTGATTTCCAGAAAATGCCCACCAAATCCAGAAGCCGCTGCACTGCATGTACAAAGAGAGAGGTATCGTAAAACTGTACATGTATGACCTCTGCCACATGAGTAATTAGTCACAGAAGAAAAAGATAAATAAAAATAAATGTAATAAATAAGTGAAGCATTCACTATTGGAAAGGTTGTGAGTACAATGTAAAAAGGTATAATAGTGTAAAATATCTTGAAGCAGAGATAGAAAAAGTACATATTCACATACTGCTTCCCAACAACATTTTTTTGTAATGGAACAGCTACTGACATGTTCTTTCTCACTCATTTCCTATTAAAGAATGTATAGTAATTTTGTATTTTGAATGAAGAAAAATAATATAAACCAGAAATTAGTATAACCCATATTAATAATTTATTATAAAAGGCTCTTCTATTAAATATGCCAAAAATCAATAAAAGGTTTAGTCACAAAGTAACTAGAATGGCATTTAATAAAGTAAAAATGAAAATGTAAAATGAGACATGACATTAAATAAACGTAATGAGTTATATACTTTTTGATAAAACAAAGATGTTAGCAATAAATGAAATGAATATACTTATGGAAGAGTTTTGAAATCATTAAAGAAACATTCTAGAAGAAAAAAGTTAAGGAAATTAAGGGCAATTCTATGATCTGATTTTGATAACACTGAAGGTTATTAATATTTGCAGCACTTAAAACTTAATTATCAATATAATATTTAATGTAGATGATAAAAATCTTTATATTTTGTATAATTTTTTGTCTCATTTTCAGAAAAACTGCAAATAATTTTCAATTTTAACACTTTCCTATGGTCTTAAGTAATAGTCATCATTGCTTTCTCTTGCAATTTAATCTCTCCATCTTTCTGTATGAATAAAAATAAGGGTGTATATTTTTCTACTCCTGATACTCTTCATACCAGTTTAATTTCAAAAATCAATGTAATTTAAATTATGTACAAAACTTGTTCTGAAAAGAAGGGAAAGAAAAATTAAATTTACTAGTGTCCCAGAAGGAAAACTAGGTTACAATTTCAGTTAAATAGGAGTCATTGTGTGTCTGTACATGTATAAATAAAAAAATAATTAGAAATCCTGAGAACGTGAAAGAACTCAATGAACAAGGATGAGGAGGCTAAGAAAAATGCTATGGAAGTGTGAGAAGGTCACTGAGAAATCAAGATGCTGAGTAATAAAAACTTAAATTTGGGAAGAGTTCAGCCACCAATAAAGTAGAGCCTTAAAGCGCAGGCAAGTCCCTGGCAAAAACAACGGCCTGAGTAGCAGTAAGACTGAATATAAGAACTGACTAAACAAGATCATGTAATCCTGCTGCCAAGGGTCTTCTAAAGCTTGGAGTAAAGTGCATTCAGCAACTAGTGTTAGGAAAACTGACAGAGAATGTGGGAAATGGAGAGGTTGGGTGTTGGGAGCCAGTCCTAATGGGCATGCGCGCAAGATGGCGCCCGCACTCCGCCTATACCGCTCCCCCGCCCATCGTGTGCCCAAGATGGCGCCTACATCCTGCTTCCGGGTTCTTGCTCAGGTTGCAACCAGCACCAAATATGGCTACACACAATCTGCCCCGCGCTAATGGCCAATAGCTCGCCTCCACGTA